>JABBWF010000170.1:0-98993 GCA_016647645.1 Suillus variegatus
ACCAGGTTGAGGTAGACGCCGTCATTTGCCTAGACTGAAGTTGACTATCAGAGACAAGACACTGACAGATAATATCACTTACCTAAAATTATATGCAGAATGCACGAGCTACCATGGGACCTGCCGTCCCGTGTTCTCTTGTCCAATTTCAAAATTTCATGGCAATCTATGCTCGGGGGACTCGGTCACAATTTTATTGCAGAGAGTCGCTGAATACAAGTACATTGAAAGGATACGAACGTTTGGGACCTCCGAGTCGCAGAGAAAGAGAAAGAACTAAGTGAGTTTTGAGTTTTCTCTCGAATGCGAGAGAAACGATACGAGATAGGAAATGCTACTTATGAGTACTCAGGGATGGTGGAGGGTAGCTTAAAAGTGCAGACGTGCACGAGCAGACGGTGCTATGTGAGGGCAAGTCTGAGCGACGACGGAATAATCCAGACTCGTCATCAAGACATATATACCTGTTGAAAGAGGGGCCTTCAATTGTGTAAGCCGTGAGGCTGAGTCACGAGGTTGGATTCGACCGGCGTCGCTGAATGATTCAACTAGGTCAAACAAGTTAAACCCCGAGTAACGCGGTCCCGCGGAACCTGTCCCGTGATCGTTCAAGCATGTGGCAAGATGTCTATGGTGTGCCTCATGTAAGCACGGTCTCTTATTATTTGACCAGCACACTGGTACTCACTTTTGAAGCTGACCATGTGACAGCGACTACGATCTGCACAAGAAGGTATACGCACCCCGAGGATCCCGTCTTGTTTTCGTATCATGTCTGACATCCTCGTGCGCTCGATCACATAAGAGACATGAGCTATGCTCCGCAAGTGCGCCAAGCCGGACGTTTAAGCATGTGATCCCTAGATTTCAGTTATTCCCAAACGTTGTCATCGAGTGCCATTGCATCGTGCGAAATACTACTTGTTGCGTCATCATCTCCCGAGTTTCGCATCCCACACCCTCCCACACCTCGAGGCTCGAATTTCTAATTAAACCATTGCAACGTCACCAGCCGTATAACTATGTACGGTTCCCACGGCAGAATGATGCGCTGTACGGGATTAGATCGGGATAGGTGATTGAAGGACTTACTATATAGTACGATGGCGCAGCTGACCCAGTTCCACAGAGCAGCATGATGTTTTTAGACAACCGACCATAACGCAGTTCAATGAGAAACGGACACAAAGAATCAGCAGGACATGATCGATTGATCAAGGGATCAGAGAACGCATGGTGTTTCGACGGCGGTTGGAGTCATGTGGAGAACCTCTCCCATGAAGGGGTATACATAGCCCAAGATTGTCGTAAGTCGGCCGTGAAGGTGAAGGATAAATTTCTGAAAGGTGCTGCTTTTGCAGCGGATCTCTGATAAATTTATGAGGAAAGGTCATTATTTTCCTAGAATCTGGGGTAAAGCTTATGCGAAACAATGTAAATATTATTATTGGGTTCGTTCATTGCGGAGAGCTAATTTAGCCCATCAAGACCACTTGGGTCAGTTATAATCAGCAGCAACAATGATGCAGGTTGGTAGCAAATACATCTGGATATCCCTTCCCCGTCGGTGTCCTCCAGGATGGGTCCAAGGCCACTTTCTTTCGTGTTGCTACTTGTGTCGTATGCGGTCGCGTCGAATTCTTCGGTCACGATCCCAACCACTTCTGCTTCTGCAGTCAGTAGCAGTACCCCCGTCGCGAGTAGCACAAGCTCGACGGGCGCCACAAGCTCTATCAGCAGCGCGAACATATCAACTAGTGGTGTCGCAACATCTGTGTCAATAACGTCCTTGATGACTTCATACCTTGCTACTGAGACTGGTCCTTTAACTTCGCCCATCTCACACTACTCTTTCAGTCCGTTCCCAACTCCAACACTCGCGCCAGATCCACCAATTTTTCCTGCAACCGATCCTCTAGATCCTCCTCCTGTTAGCGCAGACCCAGTGGTTGTGCCTGACTTTGCTCCGGCTTGGGCAGCCGCTTACACGAAGGCAATGTCTATGGTATGAGGAGTAAATGCGCTTGATAATGTCTGACTATCTAATTTTGCATGCAGATATCTAACTTCACTATCCAGCAGAAAGTCAACATTACTACAGGCGTTGGCTGGGATAATGGTCTCTGTGTCGGGAACACTCCTGCTGTTGGAGACTTCCCTGGGTTGTGTCTTCAAGTCAGTGCATCATAATATTTATTTTTGATGAGTGTTAAACCTGCTGGCATATCTCCTACTCTAGGATTCACCACTTGGAGTTCGGGATACTGACTTCGTCACTTCGTTCCCTGCTGGTATCACCACCGCATCTACGTAGGTCTTAAATGTGAAAGTCTTACCTCGAATGATATATTGTAATGTAGATGGAATCGTGCTCTCATGCGCGCCCGGGGTTTAGCAATGGGTCAAGAACACCGAATGAAAGGTGTCAATGTCGCTCTGGGACCCATGATGAATATGGGCCGCATCGCTCAAGGTGGACGCAACTGGGAGGGATTCGGTGCTGACCCGTTCCTATCTGGAGAAGCCGCCTATGAAACGATTCTGGGCCTGCAAGCTGGTGGTGTCCAGGCCACTGCTAAGCACTACATCAACAAGTGCGATTCAAACATGTTATTTTACTAGGCTAACTTTGTAGTCCAGCGAACAAGAATGGAAGCGCACGCAGGAGTCTTCCAATGTCGATGATCGTACACAGCACGAAATTTATGCTCATCCTTTTATGCGTTCTGTAATGGCGGGTGTCTCATCGGTTATGTGCAGTTATAGTGAGTGTCTCCCAAAATTGAATGGTCAGTGCCTCATTCGACCAAACATTCAGACTTGGTCAATGACACTTATGCTTGCAATAACAACAAAACCCTCAACGACATAATGAAACGCGAGTTTGGCTTCCAAGGCTGTGAGTCAAATTCGATATTTTGGATCAATAGCCCTTGAACTGTCTGAGCTTGTCCAGTCATCCAATCTGATTGGGCTGCAACAATGGACACCCTTGGCGCTGTCGCTGGTCTTGATGTAAGTGCAGTATCGATTATGTCTCAGAACACTGATCTAATGTCACTAGTTGACGATGCCTGGAGACATAACCTTGGGCTCGGGGACTACTTACTTTGGTCAGAATCTCACGGACTTCGTCTTGAACGACACTATCTCTATACAGCGGCTTGATGATATGGCGACACGGATTATTGCTGCATGGTACTTCTTGCACCAGGATGAAGGCTACCCAAATGCTACTGTTTCTTCATTCGACCTCTACAACCCTCTTAATCAAGAGGTCAATGCGCAAAGTGATCATTATTTAATTGTACGCGAGATTGGTGCCGCTGGTACAGTTCTCCTTAAGAATGAAGGTGCACTCCCTCTGTGCAAGCCGAAGAACATCGTCTTAGTTGGCAGTGATGCTGCTCCACCAACTTCGGGTCCCAACGAGTACACCGATCAGGGCGGGGATCCAAGTGGCATTCTTGCGATGGGCTGGGGTTCCGGGTAAGTGGCGATTTTCATGCATTACGATATCTCTCAAGCGCTTCTGCACTTAAGTACCGACAACTTCACATATCTTGTCTCCGTAAGTAATCTTGACTTTTGCCCAATCGTCCTGTGTAACGATTGCCCTGGCCTTTCAGCCCTACGAAGCCATTCAAGCACGTGCCAGAGTGGATCAAACCAGTGTTTTCTGGGACTTTGATGACTGGGACCTCGCCGCGGCAGGCAACTCCGTCATTGGCATGGAAGCCGCCATTGTTTTTGTTAACTCCGATTCGGGTGAGGTGGGTCGTTCAACCTTGATTTCGGTTCATACGACTTGCTTGAACATAACGCTTCTTAGGGTTACATCACTGTTGATGGAAATGCGGGCGATAGGCAGAATCTGTCTGCGTGGCATCAGGGTGACCAGCTCATTCTTGCTGTCGCTGCTCAGAATAACAACACTATCGTGGTCACCAACTCTGTTGGTCCTTTGATCATCGAACCTTGGGTTGATCACCCGAACGTCACTGCCGTGGGTATTGCATCAAATAGTTCATACACACCTGCTGACAACTGGATATACAGATTGTTTGGGCTAACCTTGGTGGCAACGAAGCTGGCAATGCCATCGCTGACATTCTTTACGGGGCCTGGAACCCATCTGGAAAATTACCTTACACCATTGCAAAGAGCCCCGCGGACTATCCTGCCCAGCTCGTAACGGGTGGTACTGCAGCAGACATCCTGTCCATAAACTACACCGAGGGTCTCTTCATTGACTACCGCTGGTTTGATGCAGTAAGTACTACTGTGCTTTCTGCAGCCTCAGCCAGTATTGACTGTCCACAGCAAAACATCACACCTTGTTATGAGTTTGGCTTCGGATTGAGTTACACGACTTTCGAGTACTCCAACCTTGCCATCACGAAGATATACCCCGCAGACTACGCACAAACGTACCTGGTTCAGAATTGGGAAGACGGGGGTGCAACACCCATTGCAGAAGGGTCGACAACTGCTCTCTGGTCTGTACATGAATATGACAGTTCCATTGTATCAAATCAAACTAATGATCTACGAAAAGGTTGCATATGCCAGCATATAAGATTACTTTTGATGTAACAAATACTGGTGCTTTATACGGTGGCGAGGTACATCCTTCCTACCGCCATTCTTTTGCCAAAACCATTGACAATTGTCCTCCAGGTTCCCCAATTATACATCCATCACTCACCCTCAGCCGGTGAACCGCCTTCGGTCCTCAAGGGCTTTACGAATGTCGTGGTCTCGCCAGGACAGACTACCTCTGCATCAATCACCCTGTCCCGCTACGATCTTTCTATTTGGGATGTTGTTCGCCAGGGATGGGCAAAACCAGAAGGAACTATGACGTTCTCTATTGGTGCAAGTAGCAGGGACTTTAGGTTGAATGGGACCATTCCTACATAGATTCTAGGACCCTCTATTGTAAAATATCTAGAATTAAACATTGTACTGGTATGTAGTGCAACGTTTCAACCCTTTACCGAGTCGTCGGAAAATCGGCCGGAGCCGCTATCGGGTCTGAAGTTCGGCTACTAGGTGTTTTTCCCGAAGTCCAATTCATCGTGACAGTTATCGGGTGACTTCTAGCTCCTGGAGTCAGACCTTGAAAGAAGGAAGGCAAACCCGTCCTTTTTTCACAGCTGTCTGAAAATCTGCCTTCATGTTCATTAAACGTCCAACACATGTGATATGTCTACACAAGGTGATCATGGAACAGGAGAAAACCAACATTCATCTGCGTCTCGCGAACTTTTGATTCTCTACGCTACGGAAACAGGTACAGCTCAAGAGACTGCTGATCGCATTGCGAGGGAATGTCGAAGAGTCCATTTTCACTGTCGTGTGCAGAGCATGGATGCGTATCCACCAGTAGGCGGCTTCCCAATCGTTGTAACATAATATTCAGGTCCTGTGCAGGAAACATTGATTTCGGAACACTCGGTCATCTTCGTGGTTTCAACCACTGGGTGGGGAGCTGAACCCAGAGCCATGAGTTCATTATGGAACATGTTGTTGAGGTCCGATCTCCCAAATGACCTATTCGAGGACATGGATTTCTGTGTGTTTGGGCTTGGAGACACGGCCTATGAGAAATTCTGCTGGCCAGCGAAGAAGCTATCGAGAAGGATGCAGAGTTTGGGAGGGTATGAAATTTGCTTACGAGGAGAAGGAGATGAACAGCATCGCATGGGGTGTGTATCCTTTGTTTACTATGTTTCACGTGGCTGATCAAAGTGCAGGGTGGACGGTGCATTAGACCCATGGATCGAATGTCTTCTAGAAGTTCTCACACAGCTCTACCCACTGCCGCATGAGCAAGATAACATTCCTGCTGGTCGACCACCACCTCGTGTATCCTTGAGTAATGTAGGATCTGATACGTCGCTGAATCCAGATCCTCTAGATGAAGACACGAAGTTTTATACAGCTTCGGTGAAGTGCAACAGACGGATCACTGCGGAAAATTGGTTTCAGGACGTACGCCATTTTGAGTTCTCTTTCGAAGATGATATAAAGTATGAGTCTTTGTCTTTTAAATTGGCGGCTACTGATGGGAAATCTCAGATATAATCCTGGAGATGTTGCTGTGATCCATCCATGCGCAGCTGCATCAGAAGTCGACTCTTTTCTTGTCACCATGGGCTGGGCGAATGTTGCCGACAATTTCTTCACAGTAGAACATACAATGTTAGGTACGACAAAACAGGACCCAGTAAACCTCATCTGATTGATATCTTACAGATCAAACCTTGCCCGACCATCTACCGAAAATTGTTTCCCTTCGAATTCTATTTACACGCTATCTCGATTTCAATGCTGTGCCCCGTCGCTCTTTTTTCCAACTGCTGCGATATTTTGCTACCGATGAGCTCGAACGCGAAAAACTTGATGAATTTGTATCGATAGAAGGAGCGGTACGTCAGGTTTCCTCATTTTTCTTTCTTTTATTGAGGACGTGCAGGACGAGATGTATGATTATTGTCAACGCGTGAGACGTACGACCTGGGAGGTCTTGTCCGAGTTTCGGTCCGCAAGGATACCGAGAGAGTATGTCTTTGACTTGTTCCCTCCGCTGAGACCGAGAGAGTTCTCAATTGCTAGTTCCATCGAGGTGAGCTCGAGTTATAATGTGTTCGCTGCAGTTCAATTCACCTCTGGGTTTCATCAGTTCCATCCCCGTGAAATCCATCTCTGTGTTGCTATAGTACGCTATCGCACGAAGTTGAAAATTCATCGGAAAGGCGTCTGTACTAGTTATCTATCAGGGCTTAAATTAGGTCCGCACGGCGTTCTAGCGTAGTTCCTGAACTCATATGCATCTCCAGGAGATACCCTTCGTATCGGTCTCAGAAAGGGCTTTATTTCACTTCCTATGGATCCAAACACACCAGTAGTGTGTGTGGGTCCAGGGACAGGCATCGCACCTATGCGTGCCGTCATCGAACAACGCATACACAAGGGACACACTGGTATGTTTGGCTGTCTTTGTATATCAGCTGATCCTTGAAGCTTGATGACCTCAGATACTACCTTATACTTCGGTTGCCGTTCTGCACACAAGGATCAGCATTATCACACGGAATGGGAATCTCATGCGGAAGAACGAAAACTCCGCTACCGCGTTGCGTGTTCTCGTGATGGACCAGAGGGCGTCCAACGGACGTATGTGCAAGATCTGATGAAAGAGGATGCACAGTATATTTGGACAATACTGGGGCAGCAACGAGGCATCCTTATCATCTCAGGGTGGGTCCAGATTACATGTAACACGTAATGAACCCTAAGCCTTTCTGATAGTTCTTCGAACAAAATGCCCACTGCCGTCCGTGAAGCTGTGCGAGGTGCAGTGGAGAGGTTTGGAGGAAAGTCGAATGCCGAGGCTGTGGAGTATGTTGCTGCGATGGAGAGGGAGGGAAGGTTGATTGAGGAATGTTGGAGCTGAGAATATTCGAAACTAGTAAGCATTAAATCGTGAAGACACGCACTTTGATAAGCAGATCTCGCAATTTCCGTTGGTCGCATCAAACCTTCGGGCTCAAAACCAAGGCTGTGATCATTGTTTGAGTTGTTCTTCGAGTAAATGCCCTTGTACAGCCTTGACAATCATTCAATGGCAGCCCTCAATTCTCATGTAAAAGCTACAAGTTACAGCAAGTGATGTTGTGATTTGGAGACCTAGCAACCATTGGGCGTAAGCACTTCGGAACTTCCGACCGATATACAGCTGCGTGACCTCAGGAGCAACTCGAGAGCATCACTAATGTTCCTGGCATCCACAAGCGCACCGGAGATGCATGTAGTATGGGTCAGCACGTGGATGCAGTCTCTACTTTGGTTTATCATTCTCGTTCCCTTACAGATGACTCTGGAGCGCAATGCTCTCGGGCGAACAACGTACCCGCTCACATCACCCCAGCCTGACACTCCGCACCCTTGTAAAGGTGCTTCATTAAAGTGAGAGCACTTAGTGCCCACCCTCGGGCCCAGTTGCCTTCTTTCGTTGGCAAAACATTAGTATTACAGGTTCCATTTAAGATTAGCAACGTCGCGAGGTGTTGGAACGGCTGCCCCATTTGCAAGACCAAACATGCGAGAAGTTATCTCGATATAACTTTTGATGGTACAAGGTTGGAAACAAACATGCAAGATTCGCATGTCAGAAATGAAAAGATAGCACCACCTTTTTGACAGATACGGAGTCTAACAACGCGAAGACTAGTACATGTCAGTAAGGTTCTATCCAATCAACTATGGTACTCACCTCAGTCGTGAGCGGAACGAGTGAGGGAGGAGTGGAGAAGTCAAGTACTTCAATAATATCTAAGGATATACAAACATTGTTGCCGATGCTTGCAATCATCTCAAAGATCGACAGTGTTCAGCTTCGTCTGCGCTGGGCTACTGTTCGTTGACACGATCTTAGAATGGTTGGGCTGGACTGAGCATACCTTGAGGTGGGATGCAAGCAGGTGGAGCTGCTGGGTGGGCGGGACAACCGTTCGCGAATTTGATCGTGTCAGACTTGGAAAGGGAAAAAAGGCAATCGATTTCTGCTCGAACGTTGAAATTATTCTACGTGCGTATGCATGATTGATCGCGGAACAGAGAATCCGGTGGGTGGAAAAGAAATGTTGGGAGTGAGAATGAGTTCAAGTAAGTTTGAGCTTGTCATCGAAACAACACCTCAGGATAATTTGCCTTCACGTCTATCAAACATTCATGTACCCTTACTTCGATCTCCACCCCTGAAGACTGCTTGGTTGGAGTTTGAGGAGCGTGCGTTGGAGGGTATGTATGCATCAAGTAGGTCCCTGGAACTAATATTTGGGTTCGATCCAGACAAAGTGCAAAGAAGTCAGATTTCTATCGACAGGGCCGCTGAAAGGCATGGATAAGGAACAAGAAAGGGAGGGACTTTCACGAGGCAGACAGAAAGCGTCGAGTACAAAGACCGCGAAGGGTCCAATCTGCAGATCAAGATTCATGATTTGAGTTCAGTGGGCACCTCGCACGACCCCAGCGCCAACACCGCGTTGCATGTTCTCGTGGCTGATTGGCAGAGAGTGCTAAATGTTACAGCATTTATATATACAAGATCTGATACAGAAGGACGCACAAAGTTTTTTGGGGGCAACAACGAGGCATCCTCATTTGACGGACGGCCTACTAGTATGTGTGGAAGACCTGGGAAGATCCTAAATTCCAAGTTCACTGCCAGCCTCAGAACAGTTCAGTTCTTCGAAATACATAATTTGTAAGCAGACTCCACTATTTTGCCACGTGCCAACTTCGAACTTCCTAGTCTCGACTCTCCAGGCAGACGATTGAAATAGAAGTTCCTTATCAAGCATCAAACCTTCAGGCATGCATGATCCAATTTCCAGTACACGCCCCATAGTGCATGATGCATGATGTACAACCTTGGGCCCTCAAACAACGCTCATATCGATGGCACTCCACAGATCTGATGTGAAACTTCTGTGTCACATTATTGGCTTGAAGATTCTCGCTTGTGCGGACCCAACCCTAGTAACTACTAACGGTGACAGTGAGACGTGAAGATGAGCGCCTAGGGGTTCTTTATTAGAGTGGCCAAACTTTACCGTCAGTGGCCAATTCCTCTCTCTCATCCCGTTGGTAACATGGCTGAACATTCAGCAGTAAATCGTCTTTCAAATGATCAACCTAGTCTGGAATATATCATCAATCACGTATTTCTTCCCCTCAAGTTGCCGCAGGGGAGTGACCAATCCCCTGAGAACGACCTGGTCTTATCTCAGGCAGTTTTTGAAGCTGCTATCGCCTTCATTGACCAAATACCGCCCGATAAGCTGCCGCTTTGGACGAGCAGCTTAAAAATGCTTCGCAATCTCAAAGATTCAATCAGATTCAGCGTGATGTCTGTAAAAGAAGTCGAATGTCAAATCAACGCTATGGACACTAAAGGTCTGTTGTTTTTATATCATTCCCATTCTTTTTCTGTATTGAGTATCAATTTTCAGATGTTCTTGTATATATGATTCGCGCGCAAAACGCTGCAGTAGTCATGAGAAAACTCGAATCCGAGACTATATTCGAGTCATTTGAAGTCTCTCCTGACTCCACCGCAGTGATGGGCGCGAAGGGAAGGCTGATTTGTTATTATCCTGGACCTGCCATCACAGTCCCAGACATTAACATTGATAACGCTACCTTTCCCGCCGAGCTGGCAAATTTTCTCGTTCACATGGATCAAGATGTCCTTGATGCAGCAGCGACGAGGACAAAGGCTAAATCCACTGTTCTCGAAGAGAGGGACACCACGCATCCGCGGTATATCACGGAACTCCTCACCGGTATACTGCGTGGCCTTGGGAGCATCGCTGATGTTCCTCGCATTCGCAAGCGCATCGGAGATGATGTGCTGTGGGACAGCGTGAAGTTGCCGTGGAGGCGGTCTCCACTTTGGCTTGTAATTCGTGTTGCCTTACAGACGACTCTAGAGCGCAGTGCTCTCGGACGAACGACGTATAAATCATTTATGCTGTTCTTCATGGTGGGGCTCGCGATCCTCGCCCTCAACCATAACCTGTCGAATGACATCTTACACTTCATGTCGGCAAAGATCGCACGCCGTCTTTTCAAGCTTGGATCCTCTACTTCTCCAGAGTTATCGCAGATGGTCACCGTTGTAATCGCGAATGTAAGGAGTGTCCTGGAGAAAAGATGGAGATCTGTTCAGAACGCACAACGCGTCTCGCCCCTTTGGGCTCCCGAGACCCTCGAAGTGTTGCGAGATACTCGTCTTTCCTTGAACACGAGCCGACGGTACATACATCAAGCTTTGCAGAACCAACATCTATCCCCTCAAACAACCCCATTTCATCCGAGCCACCACACGCGCGGGACAATCAATAATTTCCTTGACGCCAAAGCTAACTTCTTGATGGCCGCTCATGCCGCAGAACCGTCTCTTGCCCTCACAGACTTCGAGGCCGCTATTAGTTCTGGGATTGACGACTGGGTGGCGCGCGTTCCACTCCAGAGTGTTGATTCTGCATGCATCTCGATCGAGGCGTGCGCATCTGCGTACTCCTCGAGAGCGCTTATGGCTTATAAAGGAAACCCGGAGAATTTATCTATCATGCTTCTCACCCTTTTCGAGCTATGGGTAGCGATGGATAAGATCGTCGTTGCACAAATCCCACTTTTGGCTGAATACTCCCCCGAAATCCCATTGACGCTTTGGGAGTGTCTTTTAATCCGCAAAGCTTCTGCCCTTGATCGTTTGAAGAAATTGCACGCTTACCTGAAGGCTCGTCATTGCCAAGCTTCCAGCCGTCTGTCGGCATTCTCGTTTACCAACGACAAGTCGTTCGCAGCGCAATATTTTTACCAGTCATCCAAGCTGCAGAGTTTGAAAGTCTGCATCGAAGCGGATGGTCAGAAACGTCGGGAGAAGAAGCTTACTGAGCTTCAGACCCTAAACAAGAAGTATGGTGACTTACAGGCGCGCGCAGCAAGTTTAGAGCACGAATACGCCGTCAACTCTCGCGGCTCGCAGTCCCACAAGCAAAAGCGGTGTCAAAAGTGTCGTGTGGAGAAGGAGATGAAATCCTTGACGATTACAGTTCACGAGTGGCCGCTGCCAGAGCGTGAACAGGAGGCGATAGTGGTCGTGTTTGAGCTAGCGTGCCCCATTGCGTTTGACATGTGGAGATCCTTGACACTTCATGTCTACGTTGACATCTGCACTCCAGACAAGATTTCATCCGCTCATCATTTCATGGTCCTGCCAAAATATGACGCCTTGAAGCAATATCGCACGTGCCATTCAAGACAAAGGCTCACTTTAGCGTCAGATGCCAAACCTTTCTCCAAGTCTCATTACAGCAACACTCGCATTCCCGCGCCGGACACCAAAGTATGTGTAAACAACGGACTCAAATTTCGGCCTTTCGACACAACGACAGGTGCATGGGTGGCAAACGTACTGCTACGATGCGACGCCACTAAGCTGTGCACTTTCCTTCTTCCGAAGGGACCATATGATGGTATGCAGCAGTACCTTGCAGGGACATCCCACACGTCAAACGAGGTCGTGGCCAATCAGGCAGATTGTCACAAAGACGTGACCATCCACGAATTCATCGCGTTCGGAGCCTTACGGAGTGGACCGCATTTGCAATGGATGAATGTGCTCCGTGAACTCCGTGCAAGGACGCTCAATTTTCGACGTGAGGAGATCCATCTACTGTTGGCCCAAGCAGTTTCACAAGTCGGCCCATTTTCATCCGATGACGACCTTATTTGGCACGAGGAGTTGAACAGTGCGCCGTTCCTTGGTGCCCTACTCGGAGAGCTGGAGGATTTGATGGCGAGCATCGAAGGAAATTGGTTGGAAGCTGTCACGATCAGCACTATCATCATGCTTGTGTGCCGCGTCTTGTCCGCGACTCGGGAAGAGAGTGTCAAAGGTCGCGGACATTCGCTCCTTCGAAGGATACGAACTGCGACTTTTACGTTACTGACGCAACTATCAGAGAAAATGCAAGCCAGCAACGACGAGACGGATAGCCGAGATTTACAAGGGCGCGTTCTGGATATGGCAGTAACCTGTCGTAGCACTTTTGATGTCGACAGAGACGCTTCACTGCTCCTGACGTCAGACGATGACATCAAGGTATTTGCATATTGTGCGGTCATAATTTATGACAACACTCCAAGTCAACTGGGCAACCTCCCACAACATTCCAAGCTACTACTAGAGCGAGACAAGAGATGTTGCCATGCATTAGAACCCGTTATTCGTCGATATGCAGAATTTCATAGGAAGGGTCTTGATTACGCGGTGGCCAAGATTTGGAGCAGCTATAGACCAGGAACTCCATGGAGGGCACTGACGGCTCCGAATTCTCGTTGGCTCGTGACGCAGACTGCGCCTTCGTATTCCCAATCATCACAGGACGTGCACATCAATTTGATTAGCGGATGCTTGCTTGTTGACGGGAAGCAGCTGGGCAGGCTCCCTTCAAAGATAGCGCAACATCCCACTTACAAATCGATTTTCGGCGATGTGAGTCTTTGTCAGTTGTAGCTTTTTTGATATACGCTCACCTATCGACTACAGAAAGTTCTGGACACCATCCTAGCTGATATTCGTGGAATGGAATATACGACACGTGGGAACTTCTGTGACCATCAGGTTAGTGGTTTCTCTCGTCGCCATCACTCAGTAACTCATGATGCACTCGCTTGTCCCTGAAGGTGTCTTTTGCTCTCCGCGACTCAAATGATCTCATCATCCGTGCGAAGCATATTGAACACGACTCACCTATCCTCCAACTCATTCCGAGCCAAAAATTCGTGGAAGACCTGCCGACCCCCTTAGTCGTGGGCCATACTCATTGGCTTAACCTGCAGACGAACGAAATTGAGATTCGTCCAGCAGGAAATGCGTGGAAATCTTCGTCTGACAATTGGGTCTTGCGATTTGCTGTTTCGGGTTCCTCGACAGCACAGAATTCCAGTGGTGCCACCCTTGTCGACATACGCAGCCAAACGTGGGACATGATCTCCAAGAGGCTGCGTCCCCTGGAGGATGTAAACTTCATCATGGTCACATGTAACCAAGCATCCAGTAGCACTCCCTCGTTGAAGGCTGATTTGCCTCGATATGGCCTCGAATTTTTCATCGATGAGGATGGAGAGTTGCAGTCCCGTAACATGCGCAATATGGTCGTTGATATCGTTCAGTCTAGTGGCAGCATGTTAGGATTGGTCAATCAACTTATCCTGCGCCCGAAGTTGCAAGTTGCGGATGAGCATCTGCGCATGGTCATAATCCCAGACGGTCGTATCTCATACTCCGCTGATGGTCACCATGTCCGCGTCACCATCGCTCCTGAAGGTACTCGAGTGACATACCAGTTGTACAGAGTTGATACAGATCTATGCTGCCTCACTGGGAACGTGGGTCTCACCAGCAAGCTCTATCAGGCGCTCCTTCACGCTGTTACCACCGGCTGTCTCCCTGATCCCCTGACGGGTCGAACGGGGACAGAGGAGGCGTTGCATCTCTTGCATTCCGCAGCTTGCCGATCGTTTATGAAGCTTCGCTCTCGCGACGCAGATCTTTTGCGCGAGATCAGTTCTCTGTCAACCAAGCGCGTCTGGTATCCCACTCATCTTCAGAAGATGCAGACAATTTCGTGGTCATGCCTTGCGCCCCTTGCACAGCACCATGGTTTTCATCCAGCCGCGAAATCTATCATGGATTACGGAATGAAGCTTTCGACTTTCTCAGAAGGGTCTGCAAGCCTTCGGGTTGCCCTTGAGCTTCCACGATTCACCGACCACCTTCTTGAGCGCGCTTCAGTTCGTGCCTCGACGATCTATCCTGATGAGTTCTCTCTTCCACTTCCTCTTGGCGATACAGATATCATCTACGCTTCACGTCATATTCCCAACAAAGTGGCGGAAGCGAGGGCATTTCAAACCGCCTTCATGGTGCATCAGTGGCCAAGCAGACTTCCAGTGCAACAGAATCTCTTTAGTTTATTGACTCAGTGGCAAAATGTCCAGGGCATTGACGAGGCGCTCAGTTTGCAGTACTCCAAAGATTGGCTTCAACCGACTTTTCCTGACGTCTTCCTTTCTGCGTACGACCACTGTTGTAGGGCTACAAAGAAAGACACATCTCGGCTGGTTTTCACCCTGGCTTCGGTATCATACAGCTTGTTGGATGATCATGCGCTCGTGCCGACACTCTTAGCTTTCGCTACGGTTCCCGAAATTCGCAGCCTGGGAGGCCCCCCAAAGTTCACTTCTTATGATCTCTCGGATGGTTTCATGCCATCCGATAAGAGATTGGACGATATCATCAGTTCGTGCTCCAAAAAGTACGAAATGAGCCAGGAGAGACACCTACCTGCAATGCACGGCGAACATAAAAAGACTCTGGAGAAGCGTCGTCATTCAGCTTTCGAAGACAAGTGTCGCTTTGAAAAGCAAGTCATTCTCAGAACAGTTCGGGATCTATGTTCATGTGACAATGCACCGGCACTCAATACGCTGCAAGTGGAATGCTACAATCTCAATGAACTGCCAGGGAAACTTTTGCCAGTATTTCACAGCTGTTGGCGAAATTGTTCTCTGAAGCTACACCTGGATGGCCTGCAGTGGGTCCTCAGACAGCTCTACACGCCAGATTTTTCTTCGAAACTACCCTCTCAATATGATCTTCATTCCCGCCTTGAGGACTTGGATGTTGTATCACCGGCCTCGTACGTTGATGCCCTGTACCTGTTCGATAGAGATCCGCCTGTGACAGGCGTGTGCGGGTCATCTCAAGTTCCGCTCAATGCCAATCGGAGAGATTTGGTATCTCCAAGTTCTCAAGTCACAGCGAGGTTGCAACAGCTGATCAACGACTTTCGTGCACGAGGAAGTCACAAGTTTCATCACAAATACGCCAATGATCTGGACCGGAGTAGGTTGATTTACTGTAACGAAAAGATTGTTACCCTACCAGATTCTACGCCATACACAATGGAAATACTGCTCGAGAACCATTCTCTCCATACCCGGCAATTCCAAGACTCACTCGCATCTATCTCACACGCCCTCTCCCCCGCCTCTGCTGCTGAGAACACGTTGTATAATGCTGGATTATGGCCTCGAGTTACACCAAATTTCCTTTTCACACGCATGGCTTCTACAGCACGAAGTCATTTGGGAAAGGCTTGGCGTGCTGCTCTTGTCCAACTGTCGCAAACACTTTTGCAACTGCAACGCTCACGAAGGCTGTTGGTCTTTGCTGCTAACAAAAACTGGGTCGAGTTCTTCAAGGAGTTAGAGAGCGAAGAATGCGAGGGATTTGATCGGGAGCTGTACCCTGACTGGCTTTTGATACAGGTACGCTATACAGAAATCGATCATTAACAATGACTGATAATGGCATTCTCAGATTGAAAGTCAGTTCTTGGCACGGCCGGTCCAGGTCAAGGTCGCGCTGGAGATGATGTCACCATGCACAGGAAGAAATACTTCTCTCCAACTGAACATGGGCGAAGGCAAATCCTACGTAATCGTTCCTCTCGCAGCAGCCGCACTCTCTGATGGCCACAAACTGGTCCGAGTGATCGTGCTGAAATCGTTGTCGGCTCAGATGTTCCAGCTCCTGGTCGAACGACTAAGCGGCCTCGCGCAAAGGCGCATTTTCTACATCCCATTCTCCCGTGCACTCTCTATCAACTCGTCGAAGGTGCAAATGTATCGTAACCTAATGCAAGAATGCATAGATGCCAAAGGGGTCTTGGTCGTGCAACCGGATCATATTCTGTCGTTCCAGCTGATGGCTGTTGACCGTCAGCTGTCCCTTCGGACTGAAACTGCTGAAGATATGCTGCGCACTCATATGCTGCAGACTCAGCTATGGCTCGACAATCACACACGTGACATCCTGGATGAAAGCGATGAAATTCTGCATGTCCGCTACCAGCTGGTATACACTGTGGGCCTCCAAAGGTCGCTTCAAGGACATCCAGAAAGGTGGACAATAACGCAACAAGTGTTGAGTCTTGTCGCGAAGCACGCCGCTCGACTCATGAGCGAGTTTCCCTCTCGATCAGAAGTGTCCACTCGTGAACACGGAGAGTTTCCTTTCATTCGTGTTCTGCATCCGATAGCAGGTGAAGCATTGGTTCAATGGATCGCAGAGGATATCATCAATAGCGCGCTTGAAAACGTCAGCTTCGATCAAGCACCTCTCCATGTGAAAGAAGCTGTTTGCCGCTTTATCGCAACTGAGAATATATCCAGCACTTGTGCCAGTGTAGTGGAGGATCGCTATAAACACACTACGGTCTGGCCAGGCCTCCTAGTCCTGCGTGGACTGCTGGCATGTGGTATCTTAGTGTACGCTCTCAAGGAACGTCGCTGGCGCGTGGACTATGGCCTTGCCCCAAAACGAACTATGCTAGCTGTTCCATTTCGCGCAAAGGATATGCCCTCGCTGCGGGCAGAGTTTGGTCACCCGGACGTTGCTGTCACCCTCACATGCCTGTCATACTATTATGGGGGTCTCACGCTCCAGCAGTTCATGCTGTGCTTCGAGCTACTACTGAAGCAAGACAATCCTACCCTCGAGTATGAATCTTGGGTTGCTGGGCTTCCGTCCATCCCAAAAAGTCTGCGTCAGCTTAGCGGAATCAATATGGAATCCACAGAGCAGCTCCCTGAACTTCAACGACTGTTCAAATTCAACAAGGCGGCCATAGATTTTTACCTGTCCCGAGTAGTTTTTCCCAAGGAAGCGAAGGCATTCCCCAGCAAGCTCACCTGCTCCGGGTGGGATCTCGCTCAAGAGAAGAGACATCTCACCACTGGCTTTTCTGGTACCAACGACAATCGTTATCTTTTACCAAGCTCGATGGTACAGCATGACCTTGATTATCAACGCAGCACGAATGCCCGGGTCCTGGCATTTCTTTTGCGCCCAGAAAACGATTGCTACAGACCCATACCGTCAGGCCAGAAGGTGCAACACTTCATCGACACCTTAATAGCACAAACACCCGAGGTCCGCGTGCTCCTGGATGTCGGTGCGCAGATGCTGGAATTGGAGAATCAGGAATTGGCCGAAACATGGCTTCGAGCTAAGCACAACGCCCAAGCTGCAGTCTTTGTGAACGATGACGACGAAATCGTTGTTATCAGTCGGGATGGGACAGTAGAGCCTCTTGTGTCGTCTCCCTTCGCCCAACAGCTCGACCAGTGTGTGATATATCTCGATGACGCACACACCAGAGGAACAGATGTCAAGCTTCCTTCTGGCTTCCGAGCTGCTGTCACGCTTGGTCCGAAAGTCACCAAAGACCGCCTGATGCAAGGTTCGTGATTCCAGAGTTCATGCGTATCGATTTTGACAATAACCAACGACACAGGATGCATGCGAATGCGGAAGCTGGGAAATGGTCACTCAGTGATGTTCTTTGCTCCGACAGAAGTCGACCGAAGCATTCGCTCGGCGACTCAGAAAACTGATACGGACCATGTCGATGTTACAGATATCCTGCACTGGTCGATGCTCGAAACATGTCGTGACATTCAAATGCGTACATTCCACTGGGTTGAACAGGGATCGGATTTCAGCGCCAGGTATTCTGCATGGACTCATTTCTCGCGCGCGCCTACCGCTTCAAGTTCCACTCTGAGAACAGCCTGGTTGCAGCCAGAGGAACGTTCATTAGAGGATATGTATGTGCTACGCAGTCCTCTGCAGGTATCCCACATTTGCGATGCAGACATTCGAAGCAAATGCGAGGAACTCGGAGTTCTAACGGGACCCGACAGGAGCATGGATGAGGAACAAGAAAGAGAGGTAGTCCATGAGGTAGAGAGAGAACGTCAAGTTCAAAGACCGCACAAAGTGCAACCCGCAACTCAGGAGTTGCATGCGCACGTTCGTCAATTTGTCAAGACCGGCCGAATTCCCATAGGGTCCCCCGCTTTCATTCCAGCGCTATCCAGCCTTGTCAACACCACCGCTGAATTTCATGAAGGCAATCGGTGGGCGCACAACGTTTTAGTAACCCGTGACTTCGCTCGTACGGTGGGGACTATCCTTACCACACAGAAAGCGGATGAATACTTGCGGCCCGTCAATTGGATCGTGCTCAGTGACGTTGGAGTGCTGGTAGTCATGAGTCCGCACGAAGTGGACGCACTGTTGCCTGATATCCGCAACAGTAACGTAGTTCAGTTGTGCGTCTATACTCCTCGGACCACAAACACGATGAAGGCATGCGATGATCTCCGACTGTACCGTGTTCCTTCGACGCCACATCCGACCCCAGTGGAACCGCTGATTTACCAGCTCAACCTTTTTGCGGGTCAACTGTATTTCTCCAGTTACGAGATGTATCTCCGCACTTGCAATTTCTTAGGGCTCAACGCACCGGATTTGGAGGACGAGGATTTGATAGCCGACAGTGATGGATTCATCAGGGAGGAGAATCGCTCTTCTGCGAGAGCATTATGTCCGTTCAAGCGATCCCAGCTTCCTCCACTGAAGAAGTTGTTCGGAATGAGAAGGAAAGGCATGGGGTATGTGCCAACTCACCTCGGAAAGATGTTCAATGGGCGCATTCTGACCGAGGGGGATTTCTGGATTGAGCGCCGGGTCTGTTTAGCGTGAGTTTTCGCCTTTCTACCAAGGACCTTACTGACTGCAGTTCTGGTCAACAGCGATTGCATCAACATTGGTCTTCATCATGATTAGTAGTTTTTGAATCTGTAGTCAAATTTGTAGTGGATCTGAAACATTATGCGTCTTGCTGCGTCATGTCAAATATTAGAATGCTTGGGTATTTATGGTTATTCTGCCGTGTAGTTGAAAGACGGATATGCCTGATGCATTGCAAGGTACTATACATAGCTGCGGACTCCGGAGACATGCTGATTCATCATGATACAGTTCTTCGATTTATCTCCGACGATTTCGTGCTATTCAGTATCGAAACAACGGTCTGCAATGTCAGGTTCCTGCGCGAATGCCAGCGTATTGGTGCGATATCAGCAACAGAATCACCTTAGAAGTTCCTCGACATTTGGACCATGAGGTGTGCTGTCCAGATCAGAAGTCGATTCTTTCCTTATCACCTTGGGCTGAGCGAATGTTGACGACGATTTTTTCACAGTACTAGAACACACAATGTTAGGTACGACAAAACAGGACGCAGTAAACCTCATCTGATATCTTACAGATCAAACCTTGCCCGACCATCTACCGAAAATTGTTTCCCTTCGAATTCTATTTACACGCTATCTCGATTTCAATGCTGTGCCCCGTCGCTCTTTTTTCAACTGCTGCGATATTTTGCTGCTGATGAGCTCGAACGCGAAAACTTGGATGAATTTGTATCGATAGAAGGAGCGGTACGTCGGGTTTCCTCATTTTTATTTCTTTTATTGAGGATGTGCAGGACGAAATGTATGGTTATTGTCAACGCGTGAAACGTACGACCTGGGAAGTGTTGTCTGAATTTCGGTCCGCAAGGATACCGAGAGAATATGTCTTCGACTTGTTCCCTTCGCTGAGACCGAGAGAGTTCTCAATTGCTAGTTCCATCGAGGTGAGTTCGAGTTAGAATGCGTTCACTGCAGTTCAATTCACCTCTGCGTTTCGTCAGCTCCATCCCCGTGAAATCCGTATCCGTGTTGCTATAGTGCGCTATCGCACAAAGTCGAAAATTCATTGGAAAGGCGTCTGTACTAGTTATCTATCAGGGCTCGAATTAGGTCCGCATGGCATTCTAGCGTAGTTCCTGAACTCATATGCGTCTCCAGGAGATACCCTTCGTATCGGCCTCAGAAGGGGCTTTATTTCACTTCCTACGGATCCAAACACATCAGTGGTGTGTGGGTCCAGGGACAGGCATCGCACCTATGCTTGCCGTCATCGAACAACGCATACACAAGGGACACACTAGTATGTTTGGCTGTCTTTGAATATCAGCTGATCCTTGATGACCCCAGATACTACCTTATACTTCGGTTGCCGTTCTGCACACAAGGATCAGCATTATCACACGGAATAGGAATCTCGTGCGGAAGAACGAAAACTCCGCTACCGCGTTGCGTGTTCTCGTGATGGACCAGAGGGCGTCCAACGGACGTATGTGCAAGATCTGATGAAAGAGGATGCACGGTATATTTGGACAATGCTGGGGCAGCAACGAGGCATCCTTATCATCTCAGGGTGGGTCCAGATTACATGTAACACGTAATGAACCTTAAGCCTTTCTGATAGTTCTTCGAACAAAATGCCCACTGCCGTCCGTGAAGCTGTGCGAGGTGCAATAGAGAGGTTTGGAGAAAGGTCGAATGCCGAGGCTGTGGAGTATGTTCCTGCGATGGAGAGGGAGGGAAGGTTGATTGAGGAATGTTGGAGCTGAGAATATTCGAAACTAGTAAGCATCAAATCATGAAGAAGACATACACTTTGATAAGCAATTTCCGTTGGTCGCATCAAACCTTCAGGCTCAACACTAGGCCTATGATCATTGTTCAAGTTGTTCTTCGAACAAATGCCCATGTACAGCCTTGACAATCATCCGATGGTAACCCTCAAATCCCATGTAAAAGCTCTGCGACCATCAGTCACAGCAAGTGATATCGTGATTGAGACCATTGGGTGTAAGCACTTCGGAACTCCCGACCGGTATACAGCTGCATGACCTCACGAGCAACTGAAGAGCATCACTCATGTTCCTGGCATCCGGAAGCGCATCGGAGATGATGTAGTGTGTCAGCGCAAAATTGCCGCGGATGCGGTCTCTACTTCGACTTGTCAATTGTGAAGGTACTTCATTAAAGTGAGAGAGAGCACTTAGTGCCCACCCTCGGGCCCAGTCGCCTTCTTTCTTTGGCAAACACTGGTATTACGGTTCCATTTGAGATTAGCAACGTCATGATGTGTCTGAGCGGCTGCCCCATTTTGCAAGACCAAACATCATGGCTATGCGAAAAGTTATCCCGTGATAACTTTTGCTGCTGGGGAAGTGCTGGTTCTGATATCAGTGCAGAGGTCATGATGGAGTACAACATGAGTACGACATTGAACACAAAATATACTGCAAGGTTCGCATGTCAGAAATTTTGACAGATACGGGAGTTCAGCTTCGTCTACGCTGTGCTACTGTTCGTCGACACGATTCTAAATTGTTGGGCTGGACCGAGCGTAGCTTAGGATGGGATGCGGGCGGATGGAGCCGCTGGGTGGTGGGTAGGACAACTGTTTGCGAATTCAATCGTGTTAGAATTTCTGCTAGAACGTTAGAATTAATCTACGCGTGTATGTATATTCGATTGCGAAACAGAGAATCAGGTGGGTGTAAAGTTAAGAGCGAGAAAGAGGTCGAGTAAGTGCGAGCTTGTCGTCTAAGCAACATCTCGGGGAGTCGGAGATAATTTGCCTTTACGTCCTTCAGATGTTCAAACCCTTACTTCGATCTCCACCCTGAAGACTGCTTGGTTGTAACCTAAGGAGCGTTCGTTGAAGAATATGTATGCACCACGTAGGTCTTTAGAACCATTTGGATTTTTCGATCCAAGCAAAGTGGGAAGAACTCGGATTCCTATCGGCACCGCTAAGAGGCATGGATGAGGAACAAGAAAGGGAGGTACTTCAGGAGGTAAGGAGAGAGCGTCGGGTGCGAAGACCGCCCGGGGTCCAACCTGCAAATCGAGATTCATGGTTTGAAGTTCTGAACTTTGGGTTGAGTGGGAACCTCGCATGATCCCAACTCCACCACCGTGTTGCATGAACTTCTCGTGGTCGACCAGAGGGTATTTATATAAGCAAGATCCGATGCAGAAGGACGTACACAAAAATTTTGGGGCAACAATGAGGCATTCATTTTAGAGTGGACGGCCTAGAACCATACGGTGTGGCGCCTGATTAATCCCGAGTTCCAAGGATGGTGGTTCTTCGGACGAAATGCCTACTGGGGGCTCCTTATTAGAGTGGCCAAATTTCACCGTCAGTGGCCAATTCCTCTCACTCGTCCCGTTGTTAACATGTCTCAATATTCAACAGTGAATCATCTTTCCAAGTCAAAAGATCAACCTAGTCTGGAATATATCATCAATCACGTATTTCTCCCCCTCAAGTTGCCTCAAGGGAGTGACCAGTCCCTGGAGAACGACCTGTCCTTATCTTGGGCAGTATTTGATGCTGCTATTACCTTCAGTAACCAGCTGCCGTCCAATAAGCTACCGCTTTGGACGAGCAGCGTGAAAATGCTTCGTAATCTCAAAGATTCAATCAAATTTAGCGTGATGTCTGCCAAAGAAGTCAAATCTCAAATCAATGCTATGGATACCAAAGGTCTTGTTGTTTTCTCATTCGCATTCTTTTTCTGTATTGAGTATTTATTTTCAGATGTCCTTGTATATATGATTCGCGCTCAAAACGCTGCGGTTGTAATAAGAAGACTCGAATCCGAAACTATATTCGAGTCATTTGAGGTCTCTCCTGACCCTACCGCAGTGATGGGCGCAAAGGGAAAGCTGATATGTTCTTATCCTGGACCTGCTATCACGGTCCCAGATATGAACATTGACAATGCTACCTTTCCTGCCGAGCTGGCAAATTTTCTCGTCCACATGGATCAAGATGTCCTCGATGCAGCAGCGACGAGGAAAAAGGCTAAATCCACTGTTCTCGAAGAGAGGGACACCACGCATCCACGGTATATCACAGAGCTCCTGACCGGTATATTGCGTGGCCTCGGGAACATCGCTGATGTTCCTCGCATCCGCAAGCGTATCGGAGATGATGTGCTGTGGGACAGCGCGAAATTGCCATGGAGGCGGTCTCCACTCTGGCTTGTCATTCGCGTTGCCTTACAGACGACTCTGGAGCGCAGTGCTCTCGGACGAGCGACGTATAAATCGTTCATGCTGTTCTTCATGGCGAGGCTCACAACCCTCGCCCTCGACCGTGACTTATCAAACGACATTCTACACTTTATGTCAGCAAAGATTGCGCGCCGCCTTTTCAAGCTTGGATCCTCTTCATCTCCGGAGTTGTCGCAGATGGTCAGTAAGGTCACCGGTGATGTGAGGAGTGTCCTGGAGGAAAGATGGGGATCTGTTCAGAACGCACAACGGGCCTCGCCTCTTTGGGCTCCGGAGACCCTCCGAATTTTGCGAGATACCCATCTTTCCTTGAATACGAGCCGAGAGTACATCTGCCAAGCTTTACAGAACCAGCATTCCTCTTCCAAAACAACCTCATTCAATCCCAGCCACCACATACGCGGGACAATCGATAATTTCCTTGATGCTGAAGCTAGCTTCTTGACAGCCGCCTATACCGCAGAACCATATCTTGCCCTAGCAGACTTTGAGATCGCCATCAGATTAGGGATCGATGACTGGGTGACGCGCGTTCCACTCCGAAGTGTCGATTCCGCATGCGTCTCGATTGAGGCATGCGCCTCTGCATACTCTTCAAGAGCGCTTAAAGATTATAAAGGAAATCCGGAGAATTTGTCTATCATGCTTCTCACCCTTTTCGAGCTCTGGGTAGCGATGGATAAGATCGTCGTCGGACAAATCCCACTTTTGGCAGAATACTCCCCAGAAATCCCATTGACGCTTTGGGGGTGTCTTTTAATCCGCCAAGCTTCCGCCCTTGACCGTTTGAAGACATTGCACGCCTACTTGAAAGCTCGTCATTGCCAGGCTTCCAGCCATCTGTCAGCATTCTCATTTACCAGCAATGACAAGTCATTTGCATCGCGATATTTCTACCAGTCATCCGAGCTACAGAGTTTGAAGGTTCGCATTGAGGCGGATGGTCAGAAACAGCGGGAGAAGAAGTTGGCTGAGCTTCGGACCTTGAACAAGAGGTACCGTGACCTGGAGACACGCACAGGCAATTTAGCGCACAAATACACTATCAACTCCCGCGGCCGGGAGTGCCACAAGAAAAAGCATTGTGAAAAGTGTCGCGTGGAGAAGGAGATGAAATCCTTGAGGATTCAAGTTCACGAGTGGCCGCTGCCGGAGCGTGAACAGGAGGCAATAGTGGTCGTGTTTGAGCTAGCGTGCCCCATTATGTTCGACATGTGGAGATCCATGACATTCCATATCTTCGTCGACATCTGCGCTCCAGAAACGATTTCGTCCACTTGTCCCTTCATGACACTGCCAAAATATGATGCCTTGAAGCAATATCGTACATGCCATGCAAGACAAAGGATCACTTTGGCGTCGGATGCCAAGCCTTTCTCCAAGTCTCATTACAGCAACACTCACATTCCTGCGGTGGACACCAAAGTCTGTGTGAATAACGGGCTCCAACTTCGGCCTTTCGACACAACGACACATGCATGGGTGACAGACGTACTGCTACGATGTGATGCCACCAAGTTATGCACTTTCCTTCTTCCAAAGGGACCATATAATGGTATGCAGCAGTACCTCGAAGGGACATCCCACACGTCAAACGAAGTCATGTCCAATCAAGTAGGTTGTCACAAGGACATGACCATCCACGAATTCATCGCGTTTGGAGCCTTGCGGAGTGGGCCGCGTTTACAATGGATGAATGTGCTCCGTGAACTTCGTGCAAGGACGCTCAATTTTCGACGTGAGGAGGTCCACCTACTGTTGACCCAAGCAGTTTCACAAGTCGGCCCATTTTCATCCGACGACGACCTTATTTGGCACGAGGAGTTGAACAGTGCGCCGTTCCTTGGTGCCCTACTCGGAGAGCTGGAGGATTTGATGGCGAGCGTTGAAAGAAATTGGCTGGAAGCTGTCACGATTGACATGATCGTCATGCTTGTGTGCCGTGTCTTGTCCTCGACTCAGGAACAGAGTGTCAAACGTCGGGGACATGCACTCCTTCGAAGGGTACGAACTGCGGCTTTTACGTTGCTGACGGAACTATCAGAGAAAATGCAAGCCAGCAACGACGAGACGGTCAGCCGAGATTTACAAGGGCGCGTTCGGGATATGGCAGTCACCTGTCGTAGCACTTTCAATGTTGATGGAGACGCTTCGCTGCTCCTGACGTCGAACGATGACATCAAAGTATTTGTATATTGTGCGGTCATGATTTATGACAACACTCCAAACCAACTCGACAATCTTCCACAACATTCCAAGCTACTACTAGAGCGAGACAAGAGGTGTTGCCACGCATTAGAACCCATTATTCGGCAATATGCAGAGTTTCACAGGGAAGGTCTTGATTGCGCGATGGCCAAGATTTGGGGCAGCTACAGACCAGGAACTCCTTGGAGGGCATTGGCAGCTCCGAATTCTCGTTGGCTCGTGGCGCAGACTGCACCTTCGAATTCCCAATTACCACAGGACGTGCATATCAATTTGATTAGTGGATGCTTGCTTGTTAACGGGAAGCAGCTGGGGAGGCTCCCTTCAATTATAGTGCAACATCCCACTTACCAATCGATTTTCGGCGATGTGAGTCTTTGAAAGTTGTAGTTTTGTTCGCACATGCTCACCTATCGACTACAGCAAGTTCTGGACATCGTTCCAGCTGATATTCATGGAATGGAATATGCAACACGCGGAAACTTCTGTGACCATCAGGTCAGTGGTTACTCTCGTTGTAATTACTCAGTAACTAAAGACGCACTCGCTTGTTCCTGAAGGTGTCTTTCGCTCTCCGTGACTCGAACGATCTCATCATCCGTGCCAAGCATATCAAAGATGATTCACCTATCCTCCAGCTCATTCCGAGCCATAAATTCGTGAACGACTTACCAGCCACCTTGGTCGCGGAACATACTCATTGGCTTAACCTGCACACGAGCGAAATTGAGATTCGGCCAGCAGACAATGCGTGGAAATCTTCATCTGACAATTGGATCCTACGATTTGCTGTTTCGGGTTCCTCAACGGCGCAGAACTCCAGTGGTGCCACCCTTGTCGACATACGCAGCCAAACGTGGGACATGATCTCCAAGAGGCTGCTCCCTCTGGAAGATGCATGCTTTATCATGGTCACATATAACAAAGTATCCTGCGAATGTAGCACTCCCTCATTGAAGGCTAATTTGCCTCGATATGGCCTCGAGTTCTTCATCGATGAGGATGGAGAATTGCAGTCCCGTAACATGCGCAACATGGTCGTTGATATCATTCAGTCTAGTGGCACGATGCTAGGATTAGTCAATCAACTCATCCTGCGCCCGAAGTTGCAAGTTGCGGATGAGAACCCACGCACTGTCATCATCCCAGACGGTCGTATCTCATACTCTACTAATGGTCACCATGTCCGCGTCACCATCGCTCCTGAAGGTACTCGAGTGACATACCAGTTGTACAGGATTGATACGGATCTACAATGCCTCACTGGGAACGTGGGTCTCACCAGCAAGCTCTACCAGGCGCTCCTTCACGCTGTTACCACCGGCTGTCTCCCTGATCTCCTGACAGGTCGAACGGGGACAGAGGAGGCTTTGCATCTCTTGCATTCCGCAGCTTGCCGATCGTTTATGAAGCTTCGCTCTCGCGACGCAGATCTCTTGCGCGAGATCAGTTCGTTGTCAACCAGGCGTGTCTGGTATCCCACTCATCTTCAGAAGATGCAGACAATTTCGTGGTCATGCCTTGCGCCCCTTGCACAGCACCATGGTTTTCATCCAGCCGCGAAATCTATCATGGATTACGGAATGAAGCTTTCGACTTTCTCAGAAGGGTCTGCAAACCTTCGGGTTGCCTTTGAGCTTCCACGATTCACCGACCACCTTCTTGAGCGCGCTTCAGTTCGTGCCTCGACGATCTATCCTGATGAGTTCTCTCTTCCACTTCCGCTCAGTGATACAGATGTTATCTACGCTTCACGTCATATTCCCGATAACGTTGCGGAAGTGAGGGCATTTCAAACTGCCTCCATGGTGCATCAGCCGCCAAGCAGACTTCCAGTGCAACAGAACCTCCTTAGTTTGTTGATTCAGTGGCAAAATGTCCAGGGCATTGGCGAGGCGTTCAGTTTACAGTACTCCAAAGACTGGCTTCAACCGACTTTTTCAGACGTCTTCCTTTCTGCGTACGACCACTGTCGCAGGGCTACAAAGAAGGACACATATCGGCTGGTGTTCACCCTGGCTTCGGTAGCATACAGCTTGTTGGATGATGATGCGCTCGTGCCAACACTCCTAGCTTTCGCTACGGTTCCCGAAATTCGCAGCCTGGGAGGCCCTCCGAAGTTCACCTCCTATGATCTCTCGGATGGTTTCATGCTGTCCGATACGAGATTGGACAATATCATCAGTTCGTGCTCCAAAGATTACGAAAACAGCCAGGAGAGACACCTACCTGCAATGCCTGGCGAAGATGAAAAGACTCTGGGGCGGCGTCGTTATTCAGCTTTCGAAGACAAGTGTCGCTCTGAAAAGCAAGTCATTCTCAGCAAAGTTCGGGATGCCTGGCCATGCGAAAATCCTCCGGCACTTAGTGCGTTGGAAGTGAAGTGCTACAATCTCAATGAGCTGGTAGGGAAACTTTCCCCGGTATTTCGCAGCTGTTGGCGAAACCGTCATCTGAAGCTACACCTGGATGGCCTGCAGGGAACGCTCAAACAGCTCTACACGCCCAAACCTCCTTCAAAACTACCCTCTCAATATCGTCTTGATTCCCACCTTGAGAGCTCGGATATTACATCACCGGCCTCATCTGTTGATGCCCAGTACCTTTTCAATAGAGATCCGCCTGTGACAGGCATTTACAAGTCTTCCCAAGTTCTGCCTAATGCCATTCGGAGAGATTTGGTATCTCCAGACTCCCGAGTTACAGTGAGGCTGCAACGGTTGATCAACGACTTTCGCGCACAAGGAAGTGACAAGTTTCGCCGCAAATACGCCGATGATCTGGACCAGAGCATGTCAATTTACTGTGACGAAAAGATCGTTGCCCCACCAGATTCTACGCCTTACACGATGGAACTACTCCTTGAGTACCATTCTCTCCATAGCCTGCAATTCCAAGATTCACTCGCATCAATTTCACACGCCCTCTCCCCCTCCTCTGCGGCTGAGAACACGTTATACAATGCCGGATTATGGCCTCGGGTTACACCAAATTTCCTTTTCACACGCATGGCTTCTGCAGCAGGAAATTCTT
The DNA here is from genome assembly GCA_016647645.1 of Suillus variegatus. Classification (NCBI taxonomy): domain Eukaryota; kingdom Fungi; phylum Basidiomycota; class Agaricomycetes; order Boletales; family Suillaceae; genus Suillus; species Suillus variegatus. Next base: position 28,666 of record JABBWF010000170.1, read on the forward strand.
TGGGGAAGGCTTGGCGTGCTACTCTTGTCCAGCTGTTGCAGATACTTTTGCAACTGCAACACTCGCGAAGGCTGTTGGTCTTTGCCGCTAAGAAAAACTGGGTCGAGTTCTTCAAAGAGTTGGAGAGCGAAAGATGCGAAGGATTTGATCCGGAGCTGTACCCTGACTGGCTTTTGATACAGGTACGCTATACAGAAATCGATGATTAATGATAACTGATAATATTCTCAGATTGAAAGTCAGTTCTTGGCCCGGCCAGTCCAGGTCAAGGTCGCACTGGAGATGATGTCACCATGCACAGGAAGAAATACTTCCCTCCAACTGAACATGGGTGAAGGCAAATCCTACGTTATTGTTCCCCTCGCAGCAGCCGCACTCTCTGATGGCCATAAACTGGTCCGAGTGATCGTGCTGAAGTCATTGTCGGCTCAGATGTTCCAGCTCTTGGTCGAACGACTAAGCGGTCTCGCACAAAGGCGTATTTTCTATATCCCATTTTCCCGCGCGCTCTCTATCAACTCGTCGAAGGTGCAAATGTATCGTGACCTGATGCAAGAGTGCATGGATACCAAGGGAATCTTGGTCGTGCAACAGGACCATATTCTGTCATTCCAGCTGATGGCTGTCGACCGTCAGCTGTCCAATCGGACTGAACCTGCTGATGATATACTACGGACTCAAATACTGCGGACTCAGCTATGGCTAGACAATCACACACGCGACATCCTGGATGAAAGCGATGAAATTCTGCACGTCCGCTACCAGCTGGTATACACTGTGGGTCTCCAAACGTCGCTTCAAGGTCATCCCGAAAGGTGGACGACAACACAACAAGTGTTGAGTCTTGTTGCGAAGCACGCCGCTCGGCTCATGAGCGAGTTTCCCTCTCGTTCAGAAGTATCTATTCGTGAGCACGGGGGATTCCCCTTCATTCGCGTTCTGCACCCGACAGCAGGTAACACATTAGTCCAATGGATTGCAGAGGATGTCATCAATGGCGCCCTTGAAAACATCAACTTCGATCAAGCACCTCTCCACGTGAAAGAAGCTGTTTGCCGCTTTATCGCAACTGAGAATATATCCAGTACTTGTGTCGGCATGGTGGAGGATCGTTATAAACACACTACGGTCTGGCCAGGCCTCCTAGTCCTGCGTGGATTGCTAGCATGTGGGATCTTGGTGTACGCCCTCAAAGAACGTCGCTGGCGCGTAGACTATGGCCTCACCCCCAAACGAACGATGCTAGCTGTTCCATTTCGCGCAAAAGACATGCCCTCGCTGCGGGCAGAGTTTGGCCACCCAGACGTTGCTGTTACCCTCACGTGTTTGTCATACTACTATGGGGGTCTCACGCTCCAGCAGTTGATGTTGTGCTTCGAGCTCCTGCTCAAGCAGGATAATCCTACCCTCGAGTATGAATCCTGGGTGCTTGGACTTCAGTCCGTCCCAGACAGTCTGTGTCACCTTAGCGGAATCAATACGGAATCTGCAGAGCAGCTCCCTGACCTTCAACGACTGTTCGAAGTTCCACAAGGCGGTCATAGATTTCTATTTGTCCCGAGTAGTTTTTCCCAAGGAAGCGAAGGCATTCCCCAGCAAGCTCACCTGCTCCGGGTGGGATCTCGCTCAAGAGAAGAGACATCTCACCACCGGCTTTTCTGGTACAAACGACAACCGATATCTTTTGCCAAGCTCGATAGTGCAGCATGACCTCGATTACCAACGCAGCACAAATGCCCGAGTCCTGGCGTTCCTTTTGCGCCCAGAAAACAACTACTACAGAGCCATACCATCTGGCCAGAAGGTGCAACATTTCATTGATACCTTAATAGCACAAACCCCCGAGGTCCGCGTGCTCCTGGATGTTGGTGCACAGATGCTAGAATTGAAGAATCAGGAATTGGCAGAGGCATGGCTTCGAGCCAAGCGCGACGCCCAAGCCGCAGTCTTTGTGAACGACGATGACGAAATCGTTGTTATCAGTCAGGATGGGACAGTAGAGCCTCTTGTGTCGTCTCCCTTCGCCCAACAGCTCGACCAGTGTGTGATATATCTCGATGACGCACACACCAGAGGAACAGATGTCAAGCTTCCTTCTGGCTTCCGAGCTGCTGTCACGCTTGGTCCGAAAGTCACCAAAGACCGCTTGACGCAAGGTCCGTGATTCCAGAGTTCATACGTATTCATTTAACATTAACCAACGACACAGGATGCATGCGAATGCGGAAGTTGGGCAATGGCCACTCGGTGATGTTCTTCGCTCCAACGGAAGTTGACCGAAGCATTCGCTCGGCGACTCAGAAGGCTGATACAGACCGTGTCGACGTTGCGGATATTTTGCACTGGTCGATGCTCGAAACTTGTCTTGATATTCAGATGCGTGCATTCCACTGGGTTCAACAGGGATCAGATTTCAATGCCCGGCATTCCTCATGGACTCAATTCTCGCGCGCACCTACCACTTCGAGTTCCACCCTGAAAACAGCCTGGTTGCAGCCAGAGGAACGTTCATTAGAGGATATGTACGCACCACGCAGTCCTTCTCAGGTATCCCATATTTGCGATGCAGACATTCGAAGAAAGTGCGAGGAGCTCGGAGTTTTAACAGGACCCGAAAGGAGCATGGATGAGGAACAAGAAAGGGAGGTGATTCACGAGGTAGAGAGAGAACGTCAAGTTCAAAGACCACCCAAAGTGCAACCTGCGACTCAGGACTTACATGCGCATGTTCGTCAATTTGTCAAGACCGGCCAAATTCCCAAAGGGTCCCCTGCTTTCATTCCAGCGCTATCCAGCCTCGTCAACACCACCGCTGAATTTCATGAAGGCGATCAGTGGGCGCACAACGTTTTAGTAACCCGTGACTTCGCTCGTACAGTAGGGACTATCCTTACCACACAGAAAGCGGATGAATACCTGCGGCCCATCAATTGGATCGTGCTCAGTGATGTTGGAGTGCTGGTAGTCATGAGCCCGAACGAAGTGGACGCACTGCTGCCTGATATCCGCAACAGTAACGCAGTTCAGTTGTGCGTCTATACCCCTCGGACCACAAACACGATGAAGGCATGCGATGATCTTCGACTGTACCGTGTTCCTTCGACGCCACATCCGACCCCAGCGGAACCATTGATTTGCCAGCTCAACCTTTTTGCGGGTCAACTGTATTTCTCCAGTTACGAGATGTACCTCTGCACTTGCAATTTCCTAGGGCTCAACGCACCGGATTTGGAGGACGAGGATTTGATAGCCGACAGTGATGGATTCATCAGGGAGGAGAATCGCTCTTCTGCGAGAGTATTATGTCCGTTCAAGCGATCCCAGCTTCCTCCGCTGAAGAAGTTGTTCGGAATGAGAAGGAAAGGCATGGGGTATCTGCCAACTCACCTCGGAAAGATGTTCAATGGGCGCATTCTGACCGAGGGGGATTTTCTGGATTGAGCGCCGGGTCTGTTTAGCGTGAGTTTTCGCCTTTCTACCAAGGACCTTACTGACTGCAGTTCTGGTCAACAGCGATTGTATCAACATTGGTCTTCATCATGATTAGTAGTTTTTGAATCTGTAGTCAAATTTGTAGTGGATCTAAAACGTTATGCGTCTTGCTGCGTCATGTCAAATATTAGAATGCTTGGGTATTTATGGTTATTCTGCCGTGTAGTTGAAAGACGGATATGCCTGATGTATACATAGCTGCGGACTCCGGAGACATGCTGATTCATCATGATACAGTTCTTCAATTTATCTCCGACGATTTCGTGCTATTCAGTATCGAAACAACGGTCTGCAATGTCAGGTTCCCAGTGCGCGAATGCCAGCGTATTGGTGCGATATCAGCAACAGAATCACCTTAGAAGTTCCTCGACATTTGGACCATGAGGTGTGCCGTCCAGATCAGAAGTCGATTCTTTCCTTGTCACCATGAGCTGAGCGAATGTTGATGACGATTTTTTCACAGTAGAACACACAATGTTAGGTACAAAACAGGACGCAGTAAACCCCATCTGATATCTTACAGATCAAACGTTGCCCGACCATCTACCCGAAAATTGTTTCCCTTCGAATTCTATTTACACGCTATCTCGATTTCAATGCTGTGCCCCGTCGCTCTTTTTTTCAACTGCTGCGATATTTTGCTACCGATGAGCTCGAACGCGAAAACTTGGATGAATTTGTATCGAAAGAAGGAGCGGTAGTGACGTCGGGTTTCGTCATTTTTCTTTCTTTTATTGAGGACGTGCAGGACGAAATGTATGATTATTGTCAACGCGTGAAACGTACGACCTGGGAAGTGTTGTCTGAATTTCGGTCCGCAAGGATACCGAGAGCGTATGTCTTTGGCTTGTTCCCTTCGCTGAGATCGAGAGAGTTCTCAATTGCTAGTTCCATCGAGGTGAGTTCGAGTTAGAATGCGTTCACCGCAGTCCAATTCACCTCTGAGTTTCGTCAGCTCCATCCCCGTGAAATCCATCTCTGTGTTGCTATAGTACGCTATCGCACAAAGTTGAAAATTCATCGGAAAGGCGTCTGTACTAGTTATCTATCAGGGAGGTCCGCATGGCGTTCTAGCGTAGTTCCTGAATTCATATAATCTCCAGGAGATACCCTTCGTATCGGTCTCAGAAAGGGCTTTATTTCACTCCCTATGGATCCAAACACACCAGTGGTGTGGGTGGGTCCAGGGACAGGCATCGCACCTATGCGCATTGCGTGCCGTCATTGAACAACACACTACTAGTAGTATGTTTGGCAGTCTTTGTATATCAGCTAATCCTTGATGACCCCAGATACTACCTTATACTTCGGTTGCCGTTCTGCACACAAGGATCAGCATTATTACAAGGAATGGGAATCTCATGCGAAAGAACGAAACCTCCGCTACCGCGTTGCGTGTTCTCGTGATGGACCAGAGGGCGTCAAACGGACGTATGTGCAAGATCTGATGAAAGAGGATGCACGGTATATTTGGACAATGCTGGGGCAGCAACGAGGCATCCTTATCAATGTCATTTCAGGGTGGGTCCAGATTACATGTAACACGTGATGAACTCTAAGCCTTTATGATAGTTCTTCGAACAAAATGCCTACTGCCGTCCGTGAAGCTGTGCGAGGTGCAGTGGAGAGGTTCGGAGGAAGGTCGAATACTGAGGCTGTGGAGTATGTTGCTGCGATGGAGAGGGAGGGAAGGACTGATTGAGGAATGTCAAGTTGGAGCTGAGAATATTCGAAACTAGTAAGCATCAAATCGTGCAGAAGACGTACACTTTGATAAGCAATTTCCGTTGTTCGCATCAAACCTTCAGGCCTGCAGGCTTCGAAACTAAGCATGCGATTATTGTTTGAGTTATTCTTCAAGCAACTGCCCATGTATAGCCTTGACGATTCGGATCATCTAATGGCAACCCTCAAATTTTAAAAGCACCGCGGTTAGTTTCCTGTCAAGATCCCCTTGCATCAAACCTTCAGACTCCAAACAGGTTTTTTTTAAGGTTTTTCTTCAACTGAATGTCCATGTACAGCTTCGATGAAACCCCTTAAATTCTTCGACTGTTACGGCATGCGGCACTGTGACTGTGATTCCATGGATCTTGGGTATAAAGGGGCTGTGTCACTTACTAGGAGTCCCATCGCCGTTAGTATTCCACTCTTCCCTATCAGTACTGTACCATGTCCCAACATTCAAAACGTCATCCAACAGACCAGCCCAGTCTGAAACATATCATAAATCATGTTTTTCTACCTCCCAAGTTGCCGCAAGGCAGTGACTATTCCTTGGAGAACGAGCTGGTCTTATCTCAGGCAGCATTTGATGCTGCTCTCATCTTCAGTGACCAATTACCGTCCGACAAGCTATGGCTTTGGGCGAGCAGCTTGAAAATGCTTCGCAATCTCAAAGATTCAGTCAGATTTAGCACAATGTCTACAAAGGAAGTGGAGTCTCAGATTAGTACTATGGACAACAAAGGTCCTTTTTTTTTCTTTTTTTTCTTCCTGTGCTGAGCGTCAACTGGTAGATGTTCTCGTATACATGATTCGCGCGCAAAATGCTGCGGTGGTCATGAGAAAACTCGAATCCGAGACTATATTCGAGTCATTTGAGGTCTCTCCTGACCCTACCGCAGTGATGGGTGTAAAGGGAAAGCTGATTTGTTCTTATCCTGGACCTGCTATCGTAGTCCCAGGTACGAACATCAATAATACTACCTTTTCTGCCGAGCTGGCAAATTTTCTCGTCTGCATGGATCGAGATGTTCTTGATGCGGCGGCGACGAGGGAAAAGGCCAAATCCACTGTTCTCGAAGAGAGAGACACAACGCATCCTCGATATATCACAGAACTCCTGACCGGTATACTGCATGGCCTCGGAAGCATCGCTGATGTTCCTCGCATCCGCAAGCGCATCGGAGATGATGTGCTGTGGAACAACGCAAAATTGCCGTGGAGGCGGTCTCCACTTTGGCTTGTAATTCGTGTTGCCTTACAGACGACTCTGGAGCGCAGTGCTCTCGGACGAACGACATATAAATCGTTCATGCTGTTCTTCATGGCGAGGCTCACGACCCTTGCCCTCGACCATGACTTGCCGAATGACATCTTACACTTCATGTCGGCAAAGATCGCATGCCGTCTTTTCAAGCTAGGATCCTCTGTTTCTCTGGAGTTGTCGCAGATGGTTAGTATGGTCACCGGCAATGTAAGGAGTGCCCTGGAAGAAAGATGGAGATCTGTTCAAGACGCGCAACAAACCTCGCCTTCTTGGGCTCCCAAGACCCTCCCAGTCTTGCGAGACACTCATCTTTCCTTGAACACGAGCCGACAGTACATTCGTCAAGCGTTACAGAACCAGCATTCATGCCCTCAACCACCCCCATTCAATCCTAGTCACCACATACGCGGGACAATTGATCATTTCCTTGATGCTGATGCGAGCTTTTTAGTAGCTGCTCATGCCGCAGAACCGTATCTTGCCCTCGCAGATTTCGAGACGGCCATTAGATCAGGGATCGACCAATGGGTGGCGCGCGTTCCACTTCGGAGTATCGATTCTGCATGCGTTTCGATTGAAGCATGTGCCTCTGCTTACTCCTCGAGAGCGCCTAAAGTTTATAAAGGAAACCCGGAGAATATGTCTATCATGCTCATCACGCTTTTCGAGCTCTGGGTAGCCATGGATAAGATCGTCATTAAACAAATCCCACTTTTGGCAGACTATCCCCCCGAAATCCCATTGACCATATGGGAGTGTCTGCTGGTCCGCAAACCTTCAGCTCTTAATCGTCTACAGGAGCTAAGCACCTACCTTCAAGCTCGTCATTGCGCTTCCAGCTGTCCATCGGTGTTTTGTGACAAGTCATTTGCCGTGCGGTATTTTGATCAGTCTTCAAAGCTGCAGAATTTGAAGTCGCTCATCGAGAAACATGCTCATATAGAGCGGGAGAAGAAGTTGATTGAGCTCTCGACACTCAATCAGCAGTACGCTAGCCTAGATGAGCAAGCAGGAAACTTATCACATGAATACACCGTTAACTCCCGCGGCAAGGAGTATCATAAATCATGCTGTCAAAAGTGTCGCCTGGAGAAGAAGATGCAATCCATGACTATCGCGGTTCACGAGTGGCCGCTACCAGCCGACGAAAAAGAAGCAATCGCAGTCGTGTTTGAATTGGTATGCCCCACCGCCTTCGACATGTGGAGATGTATGACATTACGTGTCCTCATTGATGTCTGCACTCCAAAGAGCATTTTTCACACTCGTCCCTTCACGACACTGCCGAAATATTGCGCCTTGGAGCGTTACCGTCAGTGCCATCCAAGGCAGAGGGTGACCTTGGCGTCGGATGCCAAACCCTTTGGCAGCTCCCATTACAGTCGCACCCACATTCCCACGGTGGATGACAGTGTCTGTGTCAACAACGGACTTGTATTTCGGCCCTTTGATACAATCACAAACACCTGGGCCGCCAAGGTAGCATCGCCGCAGTACGATTTTAGCGAGTTATGCACATTCGTTCTTCCCAAGGGACCATATCATGGTTTACAGCGGTATTTTGCGAAAACATCCCATCCCTCAAACGAGGTCATAGCCAATCAGACTGATTGTCACAAGGACATGACCATCCACGAGTTTATCGCATTCGGATCCTTGCGGAGTGGACCGCAATTGCAATGGATGAATATCCTGCGCGAGCTTCGTGCAAGGACACTCAATTTTCGACGCGAGGAAGTCCATCTACTATTAGCTCAAGCTATTTCACAAGTTGGCCCACTCTCGTCTGACGAGGGCCCTCTGTGGCATGAGGAACTGAACAGTATGCTCTTCCTTGATGCACTTCTTGGAGAGCTAGAATCTTTGGTGGCCAGCGTCGAAGAAAATTGGTTGGAAGGTGTCACGATAAGCACCATCATCATGCTTGTGTGTCGTGTGTTGTCCTCGACTCAGGGAGAGAGTATCAGAAATCGTGGACAGTCGCTGCTTCGAAGGATACGAGCTGCGACCTTTACCTTGCTGACACAGCTATCAACGAAAATGCAAGCCAGCAACGACTCGGACGTGACATTCAGTCGGGCATTACAAGGACGTATTCGTGACATGGCCATCACCTGTCGAAGCACCTTTGATGTGGACGGACATGCATCGCTTTTGACATCGAACGACATTAAGGTTTATGCATATTGTGGCCGTCATGATTTATGATAACACTCCAAGCCAATTGGGCGAACTTACCCAACATTCCAAGTTCCTGCTCGAGCGAGATAAAAGATGCTGTCATGCATTAGAAGCCGCTGTTCGTCAACATGCAGAGCTTCATAGGGAGGGTCTTGATTGTGCAGTTGCGGAGGTCTGGGGCAGCTACAGACCAGGAACTCCTTGGAGGGCATTACCGGCTCCAAATTCTCGTTGGCTTGTCTCGCATACTGCACGTTCGTGCACTCAATTACCGCAAGTTGTGCACTTCAATCTGGTCAGCGGGTGCTTGCTTGTTGACGGGAAGCAGCTCGGTAAGCTCCTGCCAATAATAGAGCAACATTCCACGTACAAATCAATGTTCGGTGCTGTTAGTCTTTACAAGTTATGTGTCTCTTCGTGTATGCTGAATGTCAATTACAGCGAGTTTTCGAAGTCGTTCCTGCTGATATTCCCGGAATGGATTATGCGACACGGGGGAACTTCAACGACCATCAGGTTAGTCATTCGTGGTCATCAGTCAGCAGCAGTCAAATAATGCATCATTGAAGGTGTCTTTCGCCCTTCGCAACTCGAATGATCTCATCATCCGTGCCAAGCATATTGACCGAGACTCGCCTGTCTTTCAGCTCATTCCGAACCAAAAATTTGTCGATGACCTACCAACAACCTTGATAGACAACCATACTCATTGGCTTAACCTGCACACGAGCGAAATTGAAATTCGCCCAGCAGAAAATGCGTGGAAGTCCTCACCTGACAATTGGCTCATGCACTTTGCTGTTTCAGGCTCCTCAACACTGGAGAAGGCTGGCAGTGTCACTCTTGTTGACATACGCAGCCAAACTTGGGACATGATCTCCAAGAGGTTATGTTCTCTGGAGGATACCCATTACATCGTGGTCACGTATAATGGAGCATCAAGCAGTGCTTTCTCCTCGCTGAAGGTTGACTTGCCTCGATATGGTCTTGCTTTTTTCGTCGATGAGGATGGGGAACTGCAGTCTCGCAGCTTGCGCAATATGGTTGTCGATACCGTTCAGTCGACTGGAACGATGTTGGGATTAATCAACCAGCTCGTCTTGCGTCCGAAGTCACAAATTGCAGATGAACATCCACGCACTGTCATTATCCCAGACGGTCGCATCTCACACTCCACTAATGGCAATCATGTCCGCGTTACCATCACTTCTGAAGGCCCTCGAGTGACGTACCACTTGTACAGGGCTGATACGGACTTACGCTGTCTTACTGGCAATGTGGGTCTGACCAGTAAGCTCTATCAGGCGCTCCTTCACGCTGTCACCAGCGGCTGTCTCCCTGATCCCCTGACGGGTCGAACGGGCACAGAGGAGGCATTGTGTCTGCTGCATTCTGCTGCTTGTCGGTCGTTTATGAAGCTTCGCACTCGTGATGCAGATCTTCTACGTGAGATCAGTTCACTGTCAGCCAGGCGCGTCTGGTATCCCATTCATCTCCGAAAGATGCAGACAGTTTCGTGGTCGCCCCTTGCGCCCCTTGCACAGCACTATGATTTTCATCAGGTCGCAACATCTATCATGGATTATGGCAGGCGGCTGTCAAATTTTTCAGAAGGGTCTGCAAACCTCATCTTTGATCTTCCACCATCCACCGATCATCTTCTTGAGCGTGCATCTATTCGTGCTTCAATGGTCTATCCTGACCAGTTCTCTTTGCCTTTTTCGCATGGTAGCACAGATGGCGTTTATACTCCATGCAAGGTCCCTGATGAACATGCGGAAGAGAGGGCATTCAACACAGCCCTCATGGTACACCGATGGCCAAGCAGACTTCCGGTGCAACAAGATCTAGTGGGTTTGTTGACTCAATGGAAAATAGTCCAGGGCGTTTGCGGATCCCTCAGCTTGCGGTACTCCAAAGACTGGCTTCGACCAGATTTTCCTCACATCTTCCTTTCTGCGTATGACCGTTGCCGTGGTGCTACAGAGCAAGACAAATTTCAGTTGGTGTTCACCCTGGCCTCAGCATCATACAGCTCAACAGACAAGCATGCTCTCATCCCGACACTCTTAGCCTTCACCACAGTTCCTGAAATTGGCAGCCTACCTCACCTTCCGAAGTTCACCTCTTATGACCTCACCGATGGCTTTGTGCCTTCCCATGCCAGATTGGATAATATCGTGAATTCGTGCATGATACAATATGAAAGCAGTCAGGAGAGTCGCCTAACTGCAATGTCCGGGGAAGGTAACAAGGCTCTAAAAAAGCGTCGTCGCTCAGCTTTCGACATGACCTGTCGCGCTCAAAAGCAACTCATTATCAGCCATGTTTGGGATGCTTGGCCATGCGAAAACTTTACCACATTCAATACGCTGCAAGCAAGATGCTTCGATCTCAATGCACTGTCGAACAAACTTTGCCCAGTGTTTCGTAGTTGCTGGGCAAACCGTTGTTTGAAGGAACATTTGGATGTCCAGCAAGTTACTCTCAACCGATTCTACGCACCCAATCCTCCTTCAAAACTACGCTCACGATATAGTCCTGACTCGAATCTCAATGATGTTGCTTCACCAACTTCATCTGTTGGTGTCCAGTACCTCTTTGATAGGAATCCGGCAATTATACACGCGCTCGGGTCTTCCCAAGTTTTACCCAATACCCAACGGAGAGATATCGTGTCTACAGACTCTGGTGTCGCATCATCGAGATTGCAAAAGCTGATCAACGACTTTCGCGCTCGAGGAAGCACTAAGTTCCACAGGAACTATGCTAATGATCTGGACCAGAGCATGTCAATTCTCTGTGAAGAAAAGCTCGTTGCCTTACCAGACCCTACGGCGTACACCATGGAAGTACTGCTTGAGCACCATTCTCTGCATAGCCAACGATTTCAAGATTCACTCGCCGCTATCGCAGGCGCCCTCTCTCCTGCTTCTGTCGTTGAGCATGCATTGTCCAATGCTGGGTTGTGGCCCCGGGTTACACCAAAGTTTCTCTTCGCTCGCATGGCATCTGTATCCGGAAATTGTTTGGGAAAGGCATGGTGTACGGCTCTCATCCGCCTGTCACAGATACTTCTCCAACTACAGCGCTCTCGAAGGCTGTTGGTCCTTGCCGCTAATACAAACTGGGTTGAGTTCTTTAAGGAATTAGAGAATGAAGAATGCAAGGGATTTGATCCAGAGCTGTACCCTGACTGGCTTTTAATACAGGTACGCTATAAAGAAATTAATTGTTAATGGTTGCTGATGATGTCATTCTCAGATCGAAAGTCAGTTCTTGGCACGGCCAGTGCAGGTCAAGGTTGCGCTGGAGATGATGTCACCATGCACAGGCGGAAATACTTCTCTCCAACTGAATATGGGCGAAGGCAAATCCTACGTGATCGTTCCCCTCGCAGCAGCCGCACTTTCTGACGGCCACAGACTGGTCCGAGTAATCGTGCTGAAGTCGTTGTCCGCTCAGATGTTCCAGCTTTTGGTCGAACGACTAAGCGGCCTTGCACAAAGGCGCATTTTCTATATCCCATTCTCCCGCGCACTCTCTATCAACCCATCGAAGGTCCGAATGTATCGTGACCTGATGCAAGAATGCATGGACGCCAAGGGCATTTTGGTCGTGCAACCGGACCATATTCTGTCGTTCCAGTTAATGGTTGTTGACCGTCAGCTGTCCCCCAAGATGAATGCTGCCAAAGATATGCTTCTGACTCAGTTATGGCTCGACGATCATACACGCGACATCCTGGATGAAAGCGATGAAATTCTGCACGTCCGCTACCAGCTGGTATACACCGTGGGTCTCCAAAGGCCGCTTCAAGGTCATCCCGAACGGTGGACGACCACACAACAAGTGCTGAGTCTTGTCGCAAAGCACGCCGTTCAGATCATGAACAAATTTCCCTCTCAACTGTCTCCTCACGGGCGCGGAGCGTTTCCTTTCATTCGCATTCTGGATCCAACAGCAGGGAAAGTATTGGTCCAATGGATCGCAGAGGATGTCATCAATGGTGCGCTTGAAAACATCAGCTTCGATCAAGCATCTCTTCAAGTGAAGGAAGCAGTCCGTCAGTTCATCGCAACTGAGAAGATATCCGACAAGAATATCAGTTTGGTGGAAGATCGTTATAAACATACCACCATCTGGCCCAGCCTTCTAGTTTTGCGTGGATTGCTAGCATATGGTATCTTGGTGTACGCCCTCAAAGAACGTCGCTGGCGCGTGGACTATGGACTTTCCCCAAAGCGAACCATGTTGGCTGTTCCTTTTCGTGCTAAAGACATGCCATCGCTGCGGGCTGAGTTTGGCCATCCGGATGTCGCTGTCACCCTCACATGCATATCGTACTATTATGCAGGTCTTACCCACGAGCAGCTGATGTTATGCTTTGAGCTTCTGCTGAAGCAAGATAATCCTTCCCTCGAGTACGAATCCTGGGTGGCTAGACTTCAGTCCGTCCCAGAAAGTCTGCGCCACCTTAGCGGAATCAATACGGAATCTGCAGGGCAGCTCCGAGATCTTCAGGAATTATTTGCATCCAACAAGGCAGTCATAGATTTCTACCTGTCTCGAGTGGTGTTTCCTAAACAAGCGAAGGCGTTCCCCAGCAAGCTCACCTGCTCTGGGTGGGATCTCGCTCAAGAGAAGAGACACATCACAACCGGCTTTTCTGGTACAAATGACAATCGTTATCTGTTACCAAGCTCAATAGTTCAACATGACCTTGATTACCAACGTAGTACGAATGCCCGAGTCCTGGCGTTTCTTCTGCGCCCGGAGAACAACTGCTACACATGCATACCGCCCGACCAAAAGGTGTCACACTTTATTGATGCCCTTATCGCCCAAACCCCCGAGATCCGCGTGCTCCTGGATGTGGGTGCGCAGATGCTAGAATTGAAGAATCAGGAATTGGCCGAGGCATGGCTTCAAGCCAAGCGCGATGCACAAGCTGCAGTCTTCGTGAACGACGACGACGAAATTGTCGTTGTTACTCGGGATGGGACAGTGGAGCCCCTTGTGTCGTCCCCCTTTTCCCAGCAGCTTGACCAGTGCGTGATATATCTAGATGACGCGCATACCAGGGGAACGGATGTCAAGCTTCCTTCCGGCTTCCGAGCTGCTGTCACGCTTGGTCCGAAAGTCACGAAAGACCGCCTGACACAAGGTTCGTGATTCCAGAGTCCATACGTATCAGTTTCCATAATAACCAATGACACAGGATGCATGCGAATGCGGAAGCTGGGCAATGGACACTCAGTCATATTCTTCGCTCCGACGGAAGTTGACCGAAGCATTCGTTCGGCGACTCAGAAAGTTGATACTGATGATGTCGACGTGGCAGATATTCTGTACTGGGTGATGCTCGAAACCTGTCTTGATATCCAGATGCGTGCATCACACTGGGTTCAACAGGGATCAGATTTCAGTATACGACATTCCGCGTGGGCTGAATTATCACGTACCCCCACTTTGATCTCCACCCTGAAGACCGCCTGGTTGCAGTCTGAGGAGCGTTCGTTGGATGATCTGTATGCACCACGTAGTTCCCTACAACTATCCAAATCCTTCGATCCAGACATTCAAAGGAAGTGCGAAGAACTCGGATTCCTATCGGCATCGGCAGGAAGCATGGATGAGGAACAAGAAAGGGAGGTACTTCACGAGGTAGAGAGAGAGCGTCGAGTGGAGAGACCGCCCAGGGTCGAACCTGCAGCCCATTGTCTGCATGCGGATGTCCGTCATTTCGTGAAGACCGGCCGAATCCCCAAGGGGTCCCCCGCATTCATTCAAACACTGTCCAGCCTCATCAACACTACTGTTGTATTTCATGAGCGCAATCAGTGGGCACAAACCGTTCTAGTCACACATGACTTCGCTCGTACAGTGGGGACTCTCTCTGTTCAAAAGGCAGATGATTATCTACGGCCAGTCAATTGGGTTCTATCCAGTAACGTTGGACAATCCCCGCTGCTGGTAGTATTGAGCCCGAATGAAGTGAACACACTGTTACCTGCTATCCGCAGAAGCGATGTGGTTCACCTGTGCATCTATACACCTCGCACAACAAAAACGATGCAGGCATGCGACAACCTTCGCCTCTACTGTGTTCCTTCGACACCACAGTTGGCATCATTGGAACCGCTGATTTGCCAGCTCAATCTGTTTGCCGGCCAACTCTATTTTTCGAGTTACGAGAAGTATCTCCACGCTTGTGGTTTCTTAGGGCTCAACGCGCCAGATCTGGGGGACGAAGACTTGATAGCGGACAGTGATGGATTTGTCAGGGAGGAGAATCGCCCATCTGCAAGAGCGTCGTGCTCGTTCAAGTCATCCCAGCTTCCTCCACTGAAAGAGTTGTTCGGAATGAGAAGGAAAGGCATGGGATATCTGCCAACTCACCTGGGAAAAGTATTCAATGGCCGCATTCTGACTGAGGAAGACTTCTTTGACTGAGCATCTGTTTCGCGTACGTTTTGGCGTCTTTTAGCGACTGTATCAGACCTTATACTGTACTTTATGACCTTAACTGTATACTATCGCATTGCATACACCTCAGAGGTCTTGCATCTTCTGAGATACTATCAACAAGAGTACCGAACACCTCCGGAGATTGTGTGTCTTGTCCTAGTAGTGAACTACAATAACAGGTGTCTGTATACTACGTTCGCCGTAATTTTTCTTCGGCTCCAGCAGGAATAAGCGAATGTCTCTTCGACATCGAACTCTCGATAGCGCAGTGTAAAGCTGACCGTGCGCGAACGAATCTGTACGTAGTAGGTCCAGTACCGCTTCCTCAAGCGTGAGTCCCGATGAGGAGGCGTGTTTGGATGAGTCAACATGGCGAGGTAGTCGGATGTTTGCTCAGGTGCGTCTGCAGGTGCTTCGTCTGCTTCTTTCAGACTATCAGAACTGAAGATTCTGTCGTGCATGTTTGTAATTATGTCCATTCATAGCCTTATCTCATGCTCACCAGAATCTCCTGGCAGTGCATCTAACATTGTTTCGTTGAACTCATCTACAAATATGTTTCGCGGTGAGAGCAAGGCCCGCTGGAGGCAAGTCGCCGGGTCTTGGAGAATGTGAGGAGAGAAGAGGAAGTCGGCAGCATCGTGGATGTTGGAGATGCGATGGATGAGGCCTGACGTCCAGTGATTGACGTATGCCGCTGCAGTCCTCACCCAATGTGTCGACAAAATTGGTGTATGTTGGGTGTCTACTTTGGCTTGTTGTACTTCATTAAAGTGAGAGCACTTAGTGCCCACCCTCGGGCCCAGTCGCCTTCTTTCTTTGGCAAAACACTGGTATTACGGGTTCCATTTGAGATTAGCAACGTCACGGTCATCGTGTCTGAGCGGCTGCCTGATTTTGCAAGAGCTCGGGACCATGTGTACCGGTGGCAACTTCAAATGTTGGTGCTATGCTGATTTATACGATTCTCCTGTCAGTCATTACTCGTACGATACAGCCAGTGCCAGCGACTTCGGTCAGCTACCATTATGGTCAGAAAGTTTATATATGGAGTAAGCACCAGGCGCACCTTTTCATGCCACCCCAAGAGCACGCTGCCGCTCACATCACCCCAGCCCGGCATCCCCATACCCTTGTAAAGGTACTTCATCAACGTGTCTTGAGTATCCTGCGAAAGCGCTTTCACGACGCTGATTATATCCGATGATTTCGTGCTATTCAGTATCGAGACAACGGTCTGCAACGTGAGGTTCTTACGCAAATGTCAGTGTATTGGTGAGATGTGGGCAACAGATTTACCTTAGCTTCCTCGACATTTGGCCCATAAGGTATGCTGTCCAGCGCGATTCCCAGGGCCCCTGGTATGTCCCCCCTGCGCGAATGAGTAGTACTTAGGTTAGATCATGTTGTAAAGTAGCGAGAAGGGAGCGTACCTGGCTAACGTGCTCCGGACTGCTGCCTGTTTCTGTTTCGCATCACTCAAGACTTGAGCGGGATCACGTGGGTCTGGCTCGCAAAGCTCGCCCTCCAGTAGGACATCCTCGTCATAAGCGTCGATGTCGATCTTTCTAAAAGACATGATCGTTGGAATAGAGTCTCAGAGGAGAGATGCTGCGATTAATATTGTCACAAGTCACATACATGTCTAATTATAAGTAACCGACAGATTCAGTAGTCGAACATCCTGATGAACATGAATTGTTCACACCAAATGATTATAGTAGTTTTAGTTAATACTGATGGAGATGTCTGTCCGAGAGCTCGTGTCGAAGAATGCATACAACAAACAAATAAAAGTCGAACTTGACCTAGAGGGCCCCGAGCTCGCCTATCCGACGAATCCCCCTCGACACGGTAGACGTAGTGTAAGTAGTCATATTAACAATCAATGATTTAGCAAAACGACAGCTAAATTACTTGTCGATCCACCGAATGCAGATAATCCAAGACCAGCGCAGAATCGGAGCAACTGCATCGCAAGCTTTAAGTGGAAGACACGTCCAAGAGGCTATCAAAAGGTGAGACGTTTGGTCCTTGCACACTGCTCGCAGAAGGCGATGGTGTCAGATATGCCGATGTCACAGGACGGGGACTATTAAATTGTGACTGGGGCTTGATAGAGGTGCGGCTAGGTAGCGGGGGAGCAGCTGTGTTAGTCAGTCGACGTGATGGAAGAGGTGGGGGAGCGCGCTTGATTGCAAAGCTAGACTCAGAGGTAGGTCGGCTGCTTGAGATGGAAGGTGGAAGCAGTTGTGGAGATGCGTGACGCGGGTTATAGTACACGTCTTCTTCATCAATTTTTGCTGTCACCAACCTTGACTCTTCCTCATCCTCAGGAACGGTACTAGTGACACTCTCTGTATCGAAACCATGTCCAAATCTCGCAGACATATGGCTCGTGTCCATAACACGACTTCCAAGAAGGTAACTGACATCGTCTTCGCTATCCTCGCTCGCAGCAGTATAGTGCAAGTCGTCTTCAGATGACTGCGCCGAGGCTCGATAAGATGATGGTGACAATGAAATGGTTTCCGTATACGTAGAGGGGAACAGCCCCTTCCGACCGTTTGACAAAACGCCAAGCCACCACTCATCCAGGACTTCTTGGATAACAATAATTTCGTCACCGGCTTTGAAGGTGAGCTCATCTGAAGAACCTGTAAAGTCGTGTAACGCCCGAACAAGCTTTTGTGCATATTGGGAAGGCGGCTTCATGATTTGGGTCGCCGTTTTTGGGGACCCATTAAGTAGCTCTTTCGCCTTGGAACTGGGTGATTTCCGAGAAAAGGACCGAGAGCTTGGAGGACGGGAAAAGTCGGTGATATCTGTCTCAGGGTCGTCCCCGTTTGTGAGGGCTGCAAAGTTATCTCTGTCTTTTTTCCCTCTTCCCGTCATCGAGCTCATGGCGCTCGATGCCCAACCAGTAATGTTAATCTTCTTACCCGAAATGTCTGCCTTCGGAGTCTCGGGGGCACCAGATGTAGCCTCACTGTCAGAACGTTTCCGTGTAACACTGCTATCGGAGCGTTTACGAGATGCCCGCGACGACGGTCGTGAGATGGTCCTGTTCCCTGCGTCTGACTTCCGGCGGGTAGAAATAGGGGACGAAGTATGCTCATCGGAACCGTTGGAGGAAGCTACTGCACCAGACGCATGGGAAATCATGGACCCCTTGGATACAGACTGAAATCTGCCATCGTCTGTGGCGCGTGAGAAGACAGGAGGGTGAAAGCTCTTCCGTTGAGTCTCGAACTTTGCCAGAGTAGACCTAAACATATTGGGAATCAGAAGCTAGATCCAGGCTAGCTGGGATGAACATACTCGTCACACCAGTTTGCTTTCACATCCTGCAACACTTCATAGTACTGCTTGGCGAAATTAAGCTTGAGATCCAGAAACGAAGTTAACTCTCGAAGTTGTTGTATTTCGTTTTCCTGAATAGCCTGCATTCGGGAGCGCACATCTTCAGCAGTTTCTTCGCTATGCCCTTGTCAGTAAGTTAGATGACTAATTCTGACGTGTTACTCACTAGCGCAGACGGCTGCGTTGTAGCTCATCCTCAGCTTCTCGCCTTTCCTTTTCTTTTTCCTTTTTGCTGCCCTTGATCTTATCAAATTTAGTGATAGCGGCGTCATAGCTCAGCCTGTTGAACCCAGAGTGAGCATCTTCAAGACGGCGAGAGGACCAGCTTATCTTACCTCCTACTCTCCAGCTTCTTCCGCTGGTGTTCGTAGTCCTTTATGTCTTGAACGAAGTTCTGGCAGGAGGTGATGAAGGTATCCTGAAAAGTGAGGGCGAACGCCTCCTGCAGAGTGGCAACCTTGCAATGAGCTCTACCCAACTTCACCAGTGACGTCCCTGAATATATCAACTAAAGGAAAGTAAATCGACAAAGGAGTGGTGGCGTACCGAAAGCAGATTCGTCTCCAAATTCTTCACCATGTGATATCATTACGATTCCCAGTGCATCAAGCGGCATGAGTTTCTCTGCCTCTTGTATAACTGTTGATTCCTTCTTTTTGGAAAGTACATGCTGGTAATCTTCCGCAGCTGCCTGCAGCCTTGTCACGTAGAATGTCAATTGGTTCTATGCAGTTCTGTGAAAGACGAACGCACTTTAGAATCCCTTCTTTTCGGAGCTCGATGTCCTGCTCAATGTCCTTGAACTCCTCCGCGACGATAGTCTTATCTCGCGAGGATATTTTCTCACCAGCCCACTATTTTATTCCAACAGCACTTGAGTAGAGAAGCCACGTATTAGCATAAATCGACGACTAACCTGCCTCAACTTCCCGAGCTGTGACACGAACTACCTTCATGACTAGCTCAAAAGCAATTAATAAAGGACTTGCCTGTTTACTGGCCATGACAGTGAGAATGAGAAAGGTGTGCCGTCGTAATGCCCAACGTGGGCGCTTAGAGCTATTGTAGTCTTTATCGCATGTTTCATTTCGGGTGGTTTGACTTCGGAGTCAAAAAATTAAGGTCGCGTACTAGCATAAAATGGGAAATGATCATCTCTTGGCGAAATACACACGTAAGTACAACAATGCAACGATTAGAATAAGATAAGACTGCAAAAGCAAGGCCGACATAGCAAGGAACCGTAGTTCCATAACTTTCATTGCATACCTCGAGATGCCAGACGCAATCCTTCATGAACAGCAACAGCTTCCTCAACCCAAGGTAGCCTGAAGAAATCACTCCTACGCAACTCCTCCGCGCGAATAGTGGCACCTTCACTCGGTCCACTCCCGAGCACACTTTCCAAGTCGCGAGACTGCGACGCCAGCCATGTTTGTATGAAATTAGCTGGGTCTCTGGCGAAACTTTGAAGGAATTGCCGCTTCGTGTGCGAGTTATGTAGTGATTGTGATAGCAGCGCAATCTACATTTTTAGGTGTTAGAGAAGGGGTCGGATCAGAGGGAGTGGACATATTACTTCATCATCCAACTTGGTGAGGTCGGACGTGCTGTCTTTACTTGATTGTACTGTCACCATGATGCGGTTCTTCAAACTCGTGTCCTCCATCTTGACTTCGATATCCCACGCAGAAGGGCGCTCTGGGGGTATCTGTGCTGGGTTGATGGTGTAATAGATAACTACAGGGTCTGGAGGCATCAAATATCGATTGACTAGCTCTGGCAGTTGGTGGAACATAATGCCTTCTCCGCCAAAGATCTGCAATGATGAACTTCATATGATAGTAAAGAGTCAATATAATCAGCGTACCGGTCTCAGATAATCGTCAGCGCGTATTCTTCGGCGATCTGTTTTGTCTTGCAGGCCATGTATTTTGATATAGTTCCACATGGCCTGAATTATGCCAATGCGACTCTCCTCTTTGATTCCCAAGACGTTGCCTAGGGACTATCATCAGGTCGAGAATTCAAGTCGAGATGCACGAGACGTACCCAGGTCTGATGCCACTTTATACTGCTCTGGTGTCTGCTCGAGATATATTATGAGGCGCACTTTCGTCGGCTGGTCTCCGGTTCGCCTTACGGTGAACCCATCGAGAGGCTGCTGAACAGTCGGACCTCGAGGCCACTGAAACAACGAATTAGAATAAGATGACCGCCTCATCTCAACTGAGCTCGCTTACCTCGATGACATTCCCATCTGGATACAAAGTTGGGTCACGGTCAAGCTCAACGATCATTCGTTTGATGAGAGTGGAGAATTTTCGAGGAGAAACCCTGTCCCGCGCACGTTGATTGGGAAGCTGCATGGGCGTTAAAGCAATGCGTTCATCCGCTGAAATAAACGTACCTCTAATAGTCGCCCTTCAACCTTCAGAGACCATGCTGGAATTCCCTGCCCCGTCTCAAAGTTTACGCCCTCGGCACCCGCTTCGCCAGTTTGCCACAGCTGCCCAGAGACCGTATGGCTCAAGAATAGCCGCAGTGTACGCGCAGTCTGATAATCTGTTAGTACCAATCGTATATTGCAGGCATGTGAAACCTACAGTCGGATTGCGCGCCAATGCGTCTTGCACTTCCACTTTTTTCCGGTTCATTGTCCAGTCGAGCCTCTTTTCCATCTCTAGCAAGCTTTGGTACATGTGTGAGTCCTCAGCGAACTCTGGAAGCTGCGCAAGAGCATTTGGGACGGATTTATCTGTGATTTTGCGTCTCCTGAGGATTTTTTCAGTATTTTGAGCATAAGGATTCATGAACTTCATCGTACTTAGCAGCTTTCACCCCGTCCATGGCGTACGACGCTTGCCTTTGCCTAGCACAGTAGTAATACGGTAATGATTTGGCAAAGTTTTGCTTATGTAATGTTTGGCTCGTTTATCGTAGGAGTCAGCCAATTCAAAATCGATTATGCAATGGATCTCAAGGATTGACTGACCTACTACGTACAGATTCGTTTGCACACGGACAACTTTACACCAATGTTGTGAAACAAGTATGGTGGACGATAGGTTACGGTTCGATTTCCTGATTTGCCGCGACTTATTTTGAAGTCCGATCAGTGTTTGCTCTAGTCTTTTGAACTATTTGTTAGTACACCTCAAATATTGTCGTCACAGGCGGTTGTGTACTTACGATGGACATCATAGTTTGACCGCTCCAGAACTTGAGTACGGTCCGATCCCCAGCCTAGCGACGATGGAAAGAAGTCATGGTTCAAATATGGAGCATCGGTAAGCCAGTTAGAATTTGAAGAATGCAAGAATGCCGCAACTTGATAAGCTTCTTTGAATGAGTGACCAGTGCTTCGTCTGCGGTCCAGTGAGTCAGGCTTATATATAAGCAGTTCTAGTTAGTATCCATTCAATGATACGAAGTTTGTTCACTTACATTCCATTTTCATAGGCCTATCACGTTCCTCACTAGATCTAAGATGCCCAACCCTCGAGGAGGAAATGGGTATCAATGGTGTGCTTGGTTTATCTGATGGATCTCGCTTTTAGCTCGCAACCTTTACCGGTACCGGCTCCTGCTCAAGTCGGCACTCCAAAACATCACGGAAATACAATGGCCACTGACCGAGGCTGTACAATCAGAAATCGAGCTTTTTGCCTGTTGCAGGGTTCTCGTCTCCCATGTGCGATTCCTCTTTCGACCTAGTCTGTATGGCGTCTTATATTTAACAGGTATCAATCACACAGCGTGAGTTGCGATATCACTAACCACTGGGATTTTTCTGGTGTCCGAGTAATTGCATTGGTAATACTGGTTTGTAAATCAAAGTCTACTTTGATTATCCAGGGCTTCTTTTTGTTTGATTTCGAACCGTTTCACCAGATCAAGGGTCTTGATACGGGATTAGATATAGATCTCCATCATACTGATCTTGGCGATAGAAATGCTGAACGGTGGTATATCTAACACGAACGCTGTCGTTATACACCACTAACCTTTCCCACTCGCTCACATACATCCCTGGAACATGACCTACGTCTCAAATGATATAAGTTGGTGACCGCAAATCAATTTCAATATTCTTGTCAGCTATTGGGCAGGTTTGTCGTATCAAAGATGTCTAGATCTAACGTTGACTTGCGGTTTTGCAGTTGCCGCCGGCGTCGTGGTGGCATACGATTGGGGTGAGCAGGACAGTGTTCGAAAATCGCTGATATTCTCATGATATTTCCAGTCTTAACACTCGGACAAGAGGTACGTCGATATTATCGCCGCCGCAGCCAACTCGCTGAGAATGGTGCCACAGATTGAGCTCATCTGGGTGAGTGACGAGAGTCCCGTATCAGAAGAAAACAAGAGCATGCAATGAATTCGCGACAGAGACAACGCTGGTCTCTCATGACCGTGCTGTATTTGACTGTTCGTGCCTTATGTTGTGCTTTAGCGTGGCGGGCAACTTGTGCTGACTCCAAAATGTTCTAGATACGCTATATTGGAATACCGTTTTCTGCGTATGTGTCGAGATCAACAACTTTGCATTGTGCTCATGGCTCATCTCTGACTACTAGTGTCAATATTCTGCGTATGTCTCATTGCTATCTAATCAATGCGCTCATATGTAGGGGTGAGTGAGATTCCAAGCATTAAACTTGGTTCAACATAACGACTCAATAGGTGTAAGTCGGAGTCTTTGAAATTAGTGCGAGGGCGTTCACTAATTGCGAGTTTTAGGCGCTATCGTATACTACGCATCAAGTGGGACAATTGTGGCCTTGACTGCCATGTTGGGCGGTAAGGGACCCAGGTGCAATACTGTGTGATATTGACCTGACTGATACACGGTGCAAGTGATCATGATTATTCGGTTGTATGCCATGTATCAGGGATCTAGAACGATGCTTATGTTCCTTGTTATTATCTTCCTGGCTGTAAACATCGCATGCGGAGTAATCGGGGCAATAGGACTACGATATTCCAGCGGGTAAGCTTTACTTGTCGACTTGAAGAACACAGCTCATTGGAAAAACGTCAGAGGAGTTGATCCTCTCTGGCAAATATATGTGCGATTATGTATACGGAGGGGATAACAAGTTTCTTCTTTCGATGGTTTGGATGCTCAACACTGTTTGGGAGGTCCTCGCACTGTGCCTTTCAGTCTGGGTGGCTGTGAAACACTTCCGTGAGCTGCGACGACTCGGCCCATCGGCAGGATCGACCATCGGGGACTGTTTCAAAGTGCTCATACAATCTCACGTTCTCTATTTTGCAAGGTGAGCTTGTGATGTGAATGCGGTTATATTTTTCTGCTCAATTTCTGCACATGTTAGCTTTGTTAGTGTCTCTTGCTTCCAGCTTGCTACTTTCTCTCCAGCACTCTTGGTGCGCCGACCTGTTGCTGATATCTGCGTGCAACCACTGCTCATCATTTCTGTAGAATTCAAATTCTATTGGAGTTCAGATACTCTATGATACTCTTGAAATTTTATTGGTCGTGCAGATGTTTGTGCTGGGACCACGCCTCATCCTGAGCGTTCAGGAATACAACGCCAAACTCGTGGAATACTCCGATGCAGAAACTAGCATGAATTTGATTGTTTTCCAGGAGCGTGTACATGTATCAACTAGCAGTACTGTGTAGGGAAATGGTTGTCGAGTGGTCTGCAGGGAGGAGAAATTTGATGCAGGATCCGTCACATGGTGTTTCGAGGCATGTTTGAAAAGGTCTAGGCAAAGCTATTTCTTGTTGTATCACTACTGGAACGAAGTACCCATGCTTGCACCAAGTGGTAAGGGGAAATTACCCAGAACGACTAGCAACCAAACTGGTCCTTGATGACCAATGTTGAAATACAACGAGAATCAGTAAAAGTGCCTTGACAGCTGATTCTGTGCGTTGGTGTTCCACTGTCTGGACATATAGACTGCAAATCGTGAAGCCAGATGGCTGATAACTCATTGGTACTCAGATGCGATTTCCTCCATCCGATGGGCCAAGGAGAATGAAAGGAATGAATTGGATAAACTCATGGTTTTATTGTACCTCTTTCTTGTGAATGAACACGACAAGAATATGGGGTCCACTGAGTGGAAAGTGGAGTTTCAGAAAATATCAAAATGTCTCAAGCGTACCTATCAAACTGCTGATGAGGGATCGACCACAATATTCTGTTGGAGCCCTGGCTAAGCACAACTATGAGAGTAAAGCACTCGGACAAGATACAGACATGCATACGCACATACATATACTCGTTGACATGGACCACAGTCGCCGCCAGGGCAAGCAGGATGTGCCTAGTGGTAGGTGCAGTGATGAGTCAGGAGTATGAAAAGACGGGGGTTGGAGAAGAGGTGAGTGGTCCAGGTCTTGTCGCGCATGTATTTCCATGGTATTTGTATGTTCGGCACGATAGACGTGTAATTATACAAAGCGCTGAGAACGATGGCCGACTTGAGAATGTTAGCAGGAGAGTCTGTACATGCTAAAGAAGTTATCAACGTCAAGGTCAGTCATCAGCGAAAGTAGCACGCCAAGTCTGAAGGGAATATTGCGCATCCTGTGAGGCTTGCTACTCTGTACTTTTATCGCTGAGTCGTACCATTCACTTGGCACATAGTAAGGTGAGAAGTAGATTTCAGTGTATTTCATAGTAGAAACGATATAAACTGCTGAAAGGATGCGCAACAAAGTGTGAACACCAGCGAGGGTTTGCGAGAGCATGTCAGAAGGGATAGCAGAATGCAACGGACGATATTATGAGTGACGCGAGCACGAGCCTCCATGCGGTACATAACACCTGTGACAAATTTACAAGTATACTTGAGGTATACTAAAAATAGTCGCACCACGAGAACAAATATCGATCGGACTTCCAAATAAGTGGCGGCAAATCGGCAAATCGAACCCCAACCTATCGTCCACCATAAACAAGACCAAATTTGCCTCGCTTCTTCGGGATGTCGAATAAGCCAGGCGCGTGCATGGGTCCTGCCACTAAACATTGATTGCACTAGGGAGACCACAAAAAGCAAACACCACACGAACAATTACGCAATTGCACTGCGAAAGTGATGAGAACACCCAAGATGCTCAGCAGGACACTTTGATGAAGTACCTTTGCAAGGGTATGGGGATGCCGGGCTGGGGTGATGTGAGCGGCAGCGTGCTCTTGGGGTGGCAAGGGGTGGCATGAGAAGGTGTGTCTAAAGCTCGCCTCCCATATAAACTTCCTGACCATAAATTTGCAGCTCACAGAGGTAACCTGCCGGCACTGGCTGTATTGTACAAGTAATGACTCATCGAAGAACTGTATGAATCCGTAGCTACTAATGCATCAAGCATATTTGTCTTTCAACTACATGGCCGAATAACCATAAATACCCGAGCATTCTAATTGACACAACGCAGCAAGATGCATAACGTTTGAGATCCACTACAAATACATTCACGAAGAACGTTACAAAATTACTAATCATGATGAAGACCGATGTTGACACGATCGCTGTTGACTAGAACTGCAGTCAGTAGGATTTTTTGCAGAAAGGTGAAAACTTACACTAAACAGACACGGCGCTCAATCCAGAAAATCCCCCTTGGTCAGAATGCGCCCATTGAACATCTTTCCGAGATGAGTTGGCAGATACCCCATGCCTTTCCTTCTCATCCCGAACAACTCCTTCAGCGGAGGAAGCTGGGACCGCTTGAACAAACACAATGCTCTCGTAGAAGAGCGATTCTCCTTCCTGATGAACCCATCACTGTCGGCTATCAAGTCCTCGTCCACCAAATCCAGCGCGTTGAGCCCTAAGAAATTGCAAGTGTGGAGATATATCTCATAACTGGAGAAATACAGTTGACCCGCAAAAAGGTTGAGCTGGCAAATCTGCAGTTCCGATGGCGTCAGATATGGGGTCGAAGAAACACGGTACAGTCGGAGATCATCGCATGCCTTCATCGTGCGTGTGGTCCGAGGAGTATAGAGACATAATTGAACTGCGTTGCTGTTGCGGATATCAGGCAGCAGTACGTCCACTTCGTGCGGACTCATGACTACCAGCACTCCAACGTCACTAAGCACGATCCAATTGACGGGCCGCAGGTATTCATCCACTTTCTGTGTGGTAAGGGTAGTCCCCACTGTACGAGCGAAGTCACGGGTTACTAAAATGTTGCGTGCCCAGTGATGATCTTCATGAAATTTGGCAGTGGTATTGATGAGGCTGGATAGCGCTGGAATGAAAACAGGGGACCCTTTGGGAACTTGGCCGGTCTTCACAAATTGACGGACGTGCGCATGCAAGTCCTGAGCTGCGGGTTGCACTTTGGATGGCCTTTGCACTTCACGTTCTCTCTCTACCTCGTGGACTACCTCCCTTTCTTGTTCCTCATCCATGCTCCTTTCGGGCCCCGTTAAAACTCCGAACTCCTCACACTTGCTTCGAATGTCTGCATCGCAAACATGGGATACCTGAGAAGGACTGCGCGGTGCGTACATATCCTCTAATGAACGCTCCTCTGGCTGCAACCAGGCTGTTTTCAGGGTGGAACTCGAAGTGGTAGGTGCATGCGAGAATTGAGTCCATGCGGAATGCCGGGCATTGAAATCTGATCCCTGTCGAACCCAGTGGAATGCACGCATCTGAATATCAAGACAGGTTTCGAGCATCGACCAGTGCAAAATATCCGCAACTTCGACACGATCTGCATCAGCCTTCTGAGTCGCCAAACGAATGCTTCGGTCAACCTTCCGTCGGAGCGAAGAACAGCACCGAGTGACCATTGCCCAACTTCCGCATTCGCATGCATCCTGTGTCGTTGGCTATTGTCAAACTCGGTACGCATGAACTCTGGAATCACGAACCTTGCATCAGGCGGTCTTTCGTGACTTTCGGACCAAGCGTGACAGCAGCTCGGAAGCCAGAAGGCAGCTTGACATCTGTTCCTCTTGTATGCGCATCATCGAGATATATCACACACTGGTCGAGCTGTTGGGCAAAGGGGGACGACACAAGGGGACTCCACTGTCCCATCCCGAGTAACAACGACAATTTCAGTCGTCGTCATTCACGAAGACCGCAGCTTGTGCGTTGTGCTTGGCTCGAAGCCATGCTTCGGCTAATTCCTGATTCTTCAATTCCAGCATCTGCGCACCAACATCCAGGAGCACGCGGACCTCGGGGGTTTGTGCTATCAAGGTCTCGATGAAATGTTGTACCTCCTGGCCAGGCGGTATGGGTCTGTAGCAGTTGTTTTCTGAGCGCAAAAGGAACGCCAGGACTCGGGCATTCGTGCTGCGTTGGTAATCGAGATCATGCTGCACCATCGAGCTTGGTAAAAGATAGCGATTGTCGTTAGTACCAGAAAAGCCGGTGGTGAGATGTCTCTTCTCTTGAGCGAGATCCCACCCGGAGCAGGTGAGCTTGCTGGGGAATGCCTTCGCTTCCTTGGGAAAAACTACTCGGGACATGTAGAAATCTATGACTGCCTTGTGGAATTCGAACAGTTGTTGAAGTTCAGGGAGCTGCTCTGCGGATTCCGTATTGATTCCGCTAAGCTGACGCAGACTTTCTGGGACGGACGGAAGTCTAGCAACCCAGGATTCATACTCGAGGGCAGGATCATCCTGCTTCAGCAGGAGCTCGAAACACAGCATCAGCTGCTGGAGCGTTAGACCTGCATAGTAGTATGATAGGCATGTGAGGGTGACAGCAATGTCCGGATGGCCAAACTCTGCCCGTAACGAAGGCATGTCTTTTGCGCGAAATGGAACAGCCAGCATTGTTCTTTTTGGGGCAAGGCCATAGTCCACGCGCCAACGGCGTTCTTTAATGGTGTGCACCAAGATACCATACGCCAGCAATCCTCGCAAGACTAGAAGGCCGGGCCAAACGATAGTGTCTCTATAGCGATCCTCCACTACGCTGACACAAGTGTTGGATACGTTCTCATTTGCGATAAAACAGCAAACAGCTTCTTTCATATGGGGGGACGCTTGATCGAAGCCGATGTTTTCAAGGGCGCCATTGATGACATCCTCTGCAATCCATTGGACTAATGCGTTACCTGCTGTCGGGTGCAGAATACGAATGAAGGGGAACATTCCATGCTCACGAATGGACACTTCTGAATGGGAGGGAAACTCGCTCATGAGCCGAGCGGCGTGCTTCGCGACAAGACTCAACACTTGTTGTGTTGTCGTCCACCTTTCGGGATGACCTTGAAGTGACCTTTGGAGACCCGCAGTGTATACCAGCTGGTAGCGGACATGCAGAATTTCATCGCTTTCATCCAGGATGTCCCGTGTATGATTGTCGAGCCATAGCTGAGTCCGCAGCATATCTTCAGCAGCTTCAATCTGAGGGGAAAGCTGACGGTCGACGGCCATCAGCTGGAACGACAGAATATGGTCTGGTTGGACAACTAGGATGCCCTTGGCATCCATGCACTCTTGCATCAAGCCACGATACATCTGCACCTTTGATGAGTCGATAGAGAACGCACGGGAGAATGGGATATAGAAAATGCGCCTTTGTGCAAGGCCACTTAGTCGTTCGACCAGGAGCTGGAACATCTGAGCTGACAACGACTTCAGCACGATTACTCGGACTAATTTGTGGCCATCAGAAAGTGCGGCTGCTGCGAGGGGAACGATAACGTAGGATTTGCCTTCACCCATGTTCAGTTGGAGAGAAGTATTTCCTCCTGTGGATGGTGACATCATCTCGAGCGCGACCTTGACCTGGACCGGCCGTGCTAAGAACTGACTTTCAATCTGAGGGTGACACTATCAGTTACCGTTCATGATCTATTTCTTTATAGTGTACCTGTATTAAGAACCAATCAGGATACAGCTCGGGATCAAATCCCTCGCATTCTTCGCTGTCCAACTGCTTGAAGAAATCGACCCAGTTTTTGTGAGCAGCAAAGACCAACAGCCTTCGCGAGCGTTGCAGTTGCAAAAGTATCTGTGACAGCTGGACAAGAGCAGCACGCCAAGCCTTCCCCAGATGATTTCCTGCTGTAGAAGCCATGCGTGTGAAAAGGAAATTTGGTGTAACTCGAGGCCATAATCCAGCATTGTATAACGCGTTCTCAGCAGCGGAGACGGGGGAGAGGGCGTGTGAGATAGATGCGAGTGAGTCTTGGAATTGCCGGCTATGGAGAGAATGGTTCTCAAGGAGTAGTTCCATCGTGTATGGCGTAGAATCTGGTGGGTTCACGATCTTTTCATCGCAGTAAATTGACCTGCTCTGGTCCAGATCGTCGGCGTATTTGCAGCGAAACTTGTCACTTCCTTGTGCGCGAAAGTCGTCGATCAGCTGTCGCAACCCTGCTGCGACTTGGGAGTCTGGGGATACCAAATCTCTCCGATTGACATTAGGCAGAACTTGGGAAGACCCGCACATGCTTGTCACAGGCGGATCTCTATCGAACAGGTACTGGGCATCAACGGATGAGGCCGGTGATGCAACATCCAAGCTCTCAAGGTGGGAATCAAGACGATATTGAGAGGGTAATTCTGAAGGAGGTTTGGGCGTGTAGAGCTGTTTGAGCATTCCCTGCAGGCCATCCAGGTGTAACTTCAGTTGATGGTTTCGCCAACAGCTGCGAAATACTGGGGACAGTTTCCCTGGCAAATCAATGAGATTATAACACTTCACTTGCAGCGTACGAAGTGCCGGAGGATTTTCGCATGGCCAGGCATCCTGAACTTTGCTAAGAATAACCTGTTTTTCAGAGCGACACCTCTCTTTAAAAGCTGCACGACAACGCTTCTCCAGAGTCTCATCATCCTCACCAGGACTTGCAGCTAGCTCTTTCTCCTCGCTGACTTCATAATCTCCGACACAGGAATGTATGATATTGTTCAATCTCATATCGGATGGCATGAAGCCATCCGAGAGATCATAAGAAGTGAACTTCGGAGGGCCTCCCAGGCTGCGAATTTCAGGAACCGTAGCGAAAGCTAGGAGTGTTGGCACGAGCGCATCATTATCCAACAAGCTGTATGATACCGAAGCCAGGGTGAACACCAGCCGAGATGTGTCCTTCTTTGTAGCCTTGCGACAGTGGTCATACGCAGAAAGGAAGACGTCTGAAAAAGTCGGTTGAAGCCAGTCTTTGGAGTACTGCAAACTGAACGCCTCGCCAACTGCCCTGGACATTTTGCCACTGAGTCAACAAACTAAGGAGGTTCTGTTGTACTGGAAGTCTGCTTGGCCACTGATGCACCATAAGGCGGTTTGAAATGCCCTCGCTTCTGTCACTTTGTCGGGAATATGACGTGAAGCGTAGATGACATCTGTATCACCGAGTGGAAGTGGAAGAGAGAACTGCTCAGGATAGATTACCGAGGCACGAACTGACGCGCGCTCAAGAAGGTGGTCGGTGAATCGCGGAAGCTCATAGGTGACCTGAAGGTTTGCAGACCCTTCTGAGAAAGTCGAAAGCTTCATTCCGTAATCCATGATAGATTTCGCGGCTGGATGAAAACCATGGTGCTGTGCAAGGGGCGCGAGGCATGACCAGGAAATTGTCTGCATCTTCTGAAGATGAGTGGGATACCAGACGCGCTTGGTTGACAGAGAACTGATCTCGCGCAAAAGATCTGCATCGCGAGAGCGAAGCTTCATAAACGATCGGCAAGCTGCGGAATGCAAGAGATGCAACGCCTCCTCTGTCCCCGTTCGACCCGTCAGGGGATCAGGGAGACAGCCGCTGGTAACAGCGTGAAGGAGCGCCTGATAGAGCTTACTTGTGAGACCCACGTTCCCAGTGAGGCATTGCAGATCTGTATCAATCCTGTACAACTGGTATGTCACTCGAATACCTTCAGGAGCGATGGTGACGTGGACATGGTGACCATTAGCAGAGTATGAGATACGGCCTTCTGGGATGATGACGGTGCGTGAATGCTCATCTGCAATTTGCAGCTTCGGGCGCAGGATGAGCTGATTGACCAATCCCAACATCGTTCCGGTGGACTGATTGATATCAACGACCATGTTGCACATGTTACGGGACTGCAGTTCTCCATCCTGGTCAATGAAGAACTCAAGGCCATATCGAGGTAAATCAGCCCTCAACAAGGGAGCGCTGCCAGATGCTTTGTTACACGTGACCATGATAAAGCTTGCATCCTCCAGAGGACGCAACCTTCTAGAGATCATATCCCATGTTTGGCTGCGTATGTCGACAAGGGTGGCACCACTGGAATTCTGTGCCGTTGAGGAACCCGAAACAGAAAATCGCAAAACCCAGTTTTCGGACGATGAGTTCCACGCATTTTCTGCTGGGCGGATCTCGATTTCATTTGTGTGCAAATTGAACCAATGAGTATGGCCTGCTACCAAGATTGTCGGTAGGTCATCCACGAATTTGTGGCTCGGAATGAGCTGGAGGAGAGGTGAGTCGTGTTTGATATGCTTCGCACGGATGATGAGATCATTCGAGTCACAGAGAGCAAAAGACACCTTCAGGAACAAGCGAGTGCGTCTTTAGTTACTGAGTAATTACAACGAGTAACCACTGACCTGATGGTCACAGAAGTTTCCGCGTGTTGCATATTCCATTCCACGAATATCAGCTGGAACAATATCCAGAACTTGCTGTAGTTGATGAATGAGCGTGTACCAACAAAGCTACAACTTTCGAAGACTTACATCGCTAAAAATCGATTGGTAAGTGGGATGTTGCACTATCGTTGAAGGAAGTCTTCCTAGCTGCTTCCCGTCGACAAGCAAGCATCCGCTAATCAAATTGATGCGCACGTCCTGTGGTGATTGGGAATGCGAAGGTGCAGTCTGCGCCACCAGCCAACGAGAATTCGGAGCTGTCAATGCCCTCCAAGGAGTTCCTGGTCTGTAGCTGCCCCAAATTTTGGCTATTGCCAAATCAAGACCCTCCCTGTGAAACTCTGCATATTGGCGAATAGTAGATTCTAATGCGTGGCAACATCTCTTGTCTCGCTCTAGCAGTAGCTTGGAATGTTGTGGAAGGCTGTCGAGCTGGCTTGGAGTGTTGTCATGAATCATGACCGCACAACATACAAATACTTTGATGTCATCGTTCGACATCAGGAGCAGTGAAACGTCTCCATCGACATCGAAAGTGCTACGACAGGTGACTGCCATATCCCGAACGCGTCCTTGTAATTCTCGGCTGACTGTCTCGTCGTTGCTGGCTTGCATTTTCTCTGATAGCTGCGTCAGCAACATGAAAGTCGCAGTTCGTATCCTTCGAAGGAGCGCATGTCCGCGATTTTTGACACTCTGTTCCTGAGTCGAGGACAAGACGCGGCCCACAAGCATGACGATAGTGTCGATCGTGACAGCTTCCAGCCAATTTCTTTCAATGCTCGCCATCAAATCCTCCAGCTCTCCGAGTAGTGCAATAAGGAAGGGTACGCTGTTCAACTCCTCATGCCAAACAAAGTCGTCGTCGTCGGACGAAAATGGGCCGACCTGTGAAACCACCTGGGCCAACAGTAGATGGACCTCCTCACGTCGAAAATTGAGGGTCCTTGCACGGAGTTCACGTAGCACATTCATCCATTGTAAAAGCGGTCCACTCCGCAAGGCTCCAAATGCCATGAATTCGTGTATGGTCATGTCTTTGTGACAATCCGCCTGATTGGCCACGACTTCGTTTGACGTGTGGGCTGTCCCTGCAAGGTACTGCTGCATACCATCATATGGTCCCTTCGGAAGAAGAAAGGTGGACAACTTGGTGGTGTCGCATCGTAGCAGTACGTTTGCCACCCATGCGCCTGTCGTTGTGTCGAAAGGCTGAAATTGGAGCCCGTTATTCACACAGACTGTGGTGTCCACCGCAGGAATGTGAGTGTTGCCGTAATGAGACTTGGAGAAAGGCTTGGCATCCGACGCCAAAGTGAGCCTTTGCCTTCGATGGCACTGGTGATAACGCTGTAATGCACCATAGTCCGGCAGTGTAATGAAGGCGTTAGTGTGCAAGATTTCTTCTCGTGGAGTACAGACATCAACAAGGACATGGAACGTCGTAGATCTCCACATATCCAACGCGATGGGGCATCCTAGCTCAAACACCACCGCGATTGCCTCCTTTTCACAGGCTGGTAGTGGCCACTCATGAACTGTAATCGTCATCGATTGCATCTCCTTTTCGAGGCGACACTTCTCACAGCGGCGTCTTGGTTTATGTATTTTCTTGCCACGTGTGGAGAATTCGTACGTGTGCTCCATACTTTCTGCGAGCTTCTCTTTGTCTGTGTACCTCTGGTTCATGGTCTGGAGCTCGATCAACTTCTTCTCTCGCTTGTTCTGAGCTTCTGCCTCGATGTCAACCTTCAAACTCTGCAGCTTGGATGACTGATGAAAATATCGCGCCGCGAACGACTTGTCATCATTGGTAAACGACAATGCCGACAGACGGCTGGAAGCTTGGCAATGACGAGCCTTCAGGTAGGCGTGCAATGTCTTCAAACGATCAAGGGCGGAAGCTTGGCGGATTAAAAGACACACCCAAAGCGTCAATGGGATTTCGGGGGAGTATTCTGCCAGGAGTGGGATTTGTGCAACGACGATCTTATCCATTGCTACCCAGAGCTCGAAAAGGGTGAGAAGCATGATGGACAAATTCTCCGGGTTTCCCTTATAAGCTGTAAGCGCTCTCGAGGAGTACGCAGTGGCGCACGCCTCGATCGAAATGCACGCGGAATCGGTACTCTGGAGTGGAACGCGTGTCACCCAGTCGTCGATCCCTGATCTAACGGCGGTCTCGAAGTCTGCGAGTGCAAGAGACGGTTCTGCGGCATGAGCGGCTACCAGAAAACTAGCTTCGGCGTCAAGGAAATCATCAATTGTCCCACGCTTGTGATGGTTGGGATTAGATAAGGTTGTTTTGGTGGAGGAATGCTGGTTCTGTAAAGCTTGGCAGATATACTCTCGGCTCGTGCTCAAGGAAAGATGTGTATCTCGCAAGATTTGGAGAGTCTCCGGAGCCCAAAGAGGCGAGGCCCGTTGTGCGTTCTGAACAGATCCCCATCTTTCCTTCAGGACACTCCTTACATCACCAGTAACCTTATTGACTATCTGCGGCAACTCTGGGGATGAAGAGGATCCGAGCTTGAAAAGGCGGCGCGCGATCTTTGCTGACATAAAGTGTAGAATGTCGTTCGATAAGTCACGGTCGAGGGCGAGGGTCGTGACCCTCGCCATGAAGAACAGCATGAACGATTTATACGTCGTTCGTCCGAGAGCACTGCGCTCCAGAGTCGTCTGTAAGGCAACGCGAATGACAAGCCAGAGTGGAGAACGCCTCCACGGCAATTTCGCGCTGTCCCACAGCACATCATCTCCGATGCGCTTGCGGATGCGAGGAACATCAGCGATGCTCCCGAGGCCACGCAATATACCGGTCAGGAGCTCTGTGATATACCGTGGATGCGTGGTGTCCCTCTCTTCGAGAACAGTGGATTTAGCCTTCTTCCTCGTCGCTGCTGCATCGAGGACATCTTCATCCATGTGGACGAGAAAATTTGCCAGCTCGGCAGGAAAGGTAGCATCGTCAATGTTCATATCTGGGACCGTGATAGCAGGTCCAGGATATGAACATATCAGCTTTCCCTTTGCGCCCATCACTGCGGTGGGGTCAGGAGAGACCTCAAATGACTCGAATATAGTTTCGGATTCGAGTTTTCTCATGACAACCGCGGCGTTTTGCGCGCGAATCACATATACAAGTACATCTGAAAATTGATACTCAGTACATAAAAAGAATGCAAATGAAAACAACAGACTTTCAGTTTCCATAGTGTTGATTTGATGTTCGACCTCTTCTGCAGACATGACGCTGAATCTGATTGAATCTTTA
The DNA here is from genome assembly GCA_016647645.1 of Suillus variegatus. NCBI lineage: Eukaryota > Fungi > Basidiomycota > Agaricomycetes > Boletales > Suillaceae > Suillus > Suillus variegatus. Next base: position 64,026 of record JABBWF010000170.1, read on the forward strand.
AGATTGTTGAGCATTTTCAAGATGTTCGTCCAAAGCCGCAGCTTATCGGACGGTAGCTGGTCGCTGAACGTGATAGCAGCATCGAATACTGCTTCAGATAAGGCCAGGTCGTTCTCAAGGGACTGGTCACTCCCTTGTGGCAACTTGAGGGGGAGAAATACGTGATTGATGATATATTCATAACTAGATTGATCTTCTGACTTGGATGGACGATTTTCTGTTGAATATTGAGCCATGTTACTGGTGAGATAAGAGAGAGAGGAGCTGGTGACTCACGGCGAAGCCACGAATCTAATATGGAACCCCTAAGCGCTCATCCTCACGCCTCACTCAGGCTAGGCTTGAGTTGGATACGAGAAGCTTCAATGCATCACAGAAGTTTCCCATCAGATCGATCTGAGGAATGCCATCGATACGAGTGTTTGCAGCTTCTTCCGAAAACACATCATCATGCAGGTGACGGTGAAATCTGCTTACAAATTCTGGATGAGTCGCAGTTCGGTTTTCTCCCGACAAGCTCCGAGGAACTTTCCTTCACTCCTATGTACAGGTTGTTTTCGAGTCTATGCTAAATTCCGACTTACTAGTATGAAGACACGAGTCCGAATACGCCTCTCCATATAGGACACTTCTGCTGCCAGACTTCCACTAATCGAAATGTCATGTCACTGCACCCGCCGCAGATGTGAGTAGAATGCATTTATCACACCCTAAGTCCTGAGGTGGTGTGCAATTGATTTTGCAACTCCCAACTCTCATCGAAGCTGGATACATGAGCACTGCTGGCGTTTGTGATTTTGATCAGAACTGGTGGCAGATATATCCGAATAGACTGCTGCAAGTAAGAAGGTCATCGCTGGTACGGACCAGAAAATCATTTACCCATTGAAAAATCACTGAAATTGTCGTGTCGGTCATCATGCACAACAATGTGTCAGAGTTAGGTGATTCGGCCGAAGACGTCTTTTCGCTCAGTATCTTGTTAGCCGTGGGGAAAGACGAGCTTCATCCTGAATATTGGATCGATCCAGATGGCAAGCACTTTCAGACTTGGAGACGTTTGCTGAGATGATCTGGCAGCGAGCAACCCCTCTCTGTAGGACCTCTCGATGGACGATCAACGTTCAGTTCTTGTTGCTTATCATCTGATATCTAGGTGCGAAATGAACGCTAAGTCAAATCTCGAAGACGTGCCACGGCTACATTCAAAACATGTAGTTCTAATTAGAAATATTGTTCCGGTGCTCTATCCAATCTACGGTGTATCAACAACAGCCTGATTACCTTCCCACTTTCAAACCTCGCCTCGACTACGCGCTTCCGCAAGACTCAACTCAATCGCAAATTTCAAATCCGCATCCATTTCATCTAAATCTGGGGTAGCCCGAAGCTCTTCCTCAGACTGCCTATCATTATTTTCTGTGCTTGCAGAAGACCTGCGCAAGATAGGTGTTCCAACATTTGGGGATGAAGGCGGCGACCGTAAGGGTGTACTCCACGCCGAACGATTGTGTTCTAGGCTGCTGGTCGACGAGGAAATGCTAGAGCTGATCGAGGGAAAGTGTTCGAAAGAGGACGACGTGCTGCGAGCCACGTCCGGTAAAGACCTTGTACCCGTCGAAGAACCTGGCAGGGGTGCAGGTATCCTCAGTGGGCTTATGGTGACGCTGGCTTCCATAGGTTCCGGGACGAAGACAGGAGACACCTGTACTTTCTCATCCGTCATGGGACGTGCGGCACGTGGATAGGTGCGGGAATGGCGATCGTACAGAAGACTTGGGAAAGACTGGTTCGAAGCAGGTAGTGCAGAACCATGGCTTGTTAAAGAACTTGAAGCGACTGGCAAGAACGTTTCGTCTTCAAAGTCACCCTCGAAGACACCTTCATCGATGGTATGGGAAACTCGGCGATGCTGTTCTTCCTCGCGGGAGATCATCAGTACATATTCTATTGCCTCTGACTCCGACAGTCCAAGCATGTCCAGAGTGGAACGTTGCTCGCGTTCTCGCCCCATGGTACGTCGTGCATAAGCATTCTCCTGTTCCAGTTCATGTTTGGATTCTTTGATAACCTTGTGCAAATCATATCGCTCTGCAACATTTGATCAGTCGAGAATTTACAAAATATGGAACGTGCATACGTTGTCCTTTGGAAATTGGGTTCCTATTCGCACGAGCATGTTTGCTTTTGTGCGGAGCTTCGCGGTGGTGTACTTGTCCCACCTTCCATGACATTACCCTATTGTCAGCAATGATGACCAAAAGTTCCTGTTCAATCACAATCCTGCTGACGCCTCCAAATTCGCGACCCGGTGCAGCACGCGGGACTGGGGACGAAAAGAGCCTAAGAGGCTCCAAGGTGAGCGCGTCCCATACAGTCGTTGTGCCGCGTGCAGAGCCCGTGGCAAGAACAACCGAGCTCCAAGCAAGCGCAGTCACGGCACCATCTTCGTGAGCCTCGAATCTGCGAGCAGGTACGACGGGAGAGGATGTTTGTAGAGTGTCCCAATCGTAAATGCCAATGGAACCTTGCAGATCACCAGTGATGATAAAACTGTAATCATCTGGCTGAGCTGCAAAGAAAGGTTCGACGATGGAGTTGTATCCGAACGAAGGATCACCAAATGCGGTGATTTCGTATTTGCCGGATGTAAGGTCAAGTACGACACGATAGAAGAACGGGTGATCGGAGTACCCAATGAGTAGCGCTGCCGTTGTCTGTGAGTGACGACGAACACACAGCACAGTTGGCCGAGGTTTGGGTATGAATATATCCTGGGAAGATAGTTGTCCCTTTGGAATGGGCGAGACGATGCGATGTTGTGCAAACGATGCCGGGCTGGAAAAGTCATCCGAATAGACTTGTCGGGACGATGTCCATAAAAGAATGTCTCCGCTACTGCAAAGCACCCGCGATGATGCCGTCTGCAAGAGCAGAGGACACCTTAAGGAATGGGTCAACCACAAGTGATTGGAGCTGCTTGTCGCTAGACCACAAGCACACAACCGTCTTAGTATCCCACAACTTGACTTGCCCATCAGCACCTCCGGAAACGAATCGGCTAACAACAGGATCCAACGCAATCTCGTTCACAGCGCCGTCATGGTGATCTTCGACTTTGCATCTAACCAGCTTCGAAGACGCACCCCGAGGATCCATGACCCTAGCAGCCGTAGTAACTGCCACTTCCCCGTTACGCTTGCCCCAGAAGGCCCTGGCAGTGCCACCATCAGAAGTAAGACGGCAGGTAGAGACGTTGGGTGTAAATTCAACATTGGGATTTCCTATGCCCAATCCTGTTCCAGCAGCGTCAAGGTACCCCTTGAGAACTTTGCCGCTGAGCGGAAGTGAACGAGCCACCACTCCGTATTGAATCGAACACGTGAGGAGACCGGACTCAGACATCAGATGGACGCCGTCGATGGTAGTATCTTGAGGAGAATGAGTAATCGTCCCATTCCGCGAACGTTCCCAGCGCCTGAGGATAGAAGATAAGAGCAGAAATTGAATACGACGCATCCACGAACCTCCTCAAGTTATGCCTCATGATGAACTCCTTTCGCCAAGTGCCTTCTGACTTCCTTAGTAAGAGAATCTTCTCGTTCTCGAGATCATTCTCAGGGCCAATTCCAAGGAATTGGTTGATAAAGGCCCGATACCAGGTATTATCATCATTTATGTGTTCATTTAGTCGTCGGTTTGTTCTAGAGAGTGCGAGGAGCGACGGGGGAGAGAGGAATGATGTGATGTGAGTAAGAGACTCGGCGGGAATGTCGAGAAGGCTGGTGCTTTGAACGATTCCATGTTGGGATTCTTGATAAGAGCTGATTAAAGTTGGTTTGGCTGTCAATTTGTCTTTTCGGGATGTGTCTATAGACCTTATGGGCATATAATAGCGAGGAGATTCGACTGTCTTTAGTGGCGGCCGCAGAAGACTCCGAGTCCGTCTGCGATGTGGTAGGAGAAGGTCAACTATCAAAATGACTCAACTCAGTGATAAGAGGAAGGTCATGTGATTATGAAACACTATATTACATAACTGATCGTGTGAAATTACATATTGAATAATTTACACTGAGCAGTTACCAGTACCGACCAAAAAAATACAACTTCATATAATTTCGAGTTCACCATGCCAGCCACGCAATCAGAGACTACAGAAAGATGTGAATTGAAATTCCACCACCGTCATGTAACTTAAAACATACCTTCGGATATCTCCTCACGATGGTTTTGCGAGTTTCGTCCATGAGCAAGATCCCTAACGCAAAGGTGAACGGGAGACCCCAGAACATCCCAGGGATAGGCCTCGTGTTAAACACCTGCTGGAAGCCAGCTCCGTAAAGGTTCACAATGCAGATCAACACCGTGCCCGACATGCCGAAAAGTACTAGCAGGTTGCGACGCGGGCCCCATAGAGGATTCGACTGCAGTATCGATACTCGGCGGTTGCGAACCGATAAAAGAGTTCCGTACTGTCCGATGGCCACCGTCACATAACTGGCGAGTCTTAGAATCAGCGTTGCGAGGGGAAAGAAAAAGAATGACGGCGCACTAAATGCATTGACCAACATCGACGAACTGGGTTAGTTGATCGATGGTGTAACCTTGCCAGCCATCCTCCCATCGGCTGAAAGTCAAGATAACGTCATAGAAACCGAGGCCTTGCTGGCTCATGTACAAGAACCACATCGCCATCGCGCAGGGCCACAGCATCAGTCCATAGAACTAGGCAAGTATACATGAGCATGTTTGAGTCACTCAGTCCACGAAACGTACCAGATAGACATGGAAGAAAAGGCGCCAATCCGTAAGCCTATCGGTCCTGGCGTTGCGTGGCTTGCGCTGCATCAAGTCTACAACAGGAAGTGAGCACTGGAAAGTTCATCAATGCGTAAGCACCCACCCCATTCCGGCTTCTCATACATCAGCGAGATAGACATAATAACATCATTTGTGATGCAATAGCACACTTGTTGATACGAGTTCATGGGAATCTGCATGCCTAGTAATACATTCGCAAGGACCGCCATGAATTCTGAATAACTTCCAGCCTGCAACACCGTGAGTATCAAACCCGCTGAGATTATACTGCTTCCACTGATGCAACTCACAGGCATGAGGTACAATGTGACTTTCTTCAGGTTATCAAAAACTAGTCGACCCATCTCTATCGCGACGGGGATAGAAGCAAAGTCATTCTTCAACAAGATCAAGGCGGCTTGAGAGTGATGGTATGAGCGTCATCGAAAGAACCGTCAAGAAAATCCATACCAGCTTCCTTGGCCACATCACTGCCACTACCCATCGCAACACCAATGTCAGCGGCTTTTAGCGCTGGCGCATCATTGACACCGTCTCCAGTGACTGCGACTGTATTGTCTCCGCGAGCTTTTATTTCCTCTACAATTCGCATTTTCTGGTCAGGGGTAGTGCGCGCAAATACGATCTCTGTGTAGGTCCCAACGATAACATTCCAATCAGGCGTGGTGAGAGATGCGACGTCTTCCCCTGTGAGTACCAGGGAGCGGATATCATCATCTTCGGATGGCTTGATAAGATGATAATCTTTCGGCGAGACCTTCTCAGATGCAGCAGCTCGGACGTCCTGGATGGTGTCGACGACGTGCTGAGTAATGATACCAACCTGAAAAAGGGGTTAGTAGTGATCTCATGGCGGCCGAAAATAAAGAAACTACCTGGCGTGCAATGGCTAGAGCAGTAAGTTTAAAATCACCGGTGACCATAAAAACTCGAACTCCAGCTCGTCGAATGATGGAAATCGATGGCGATACATCCGGACGAGGAGGATCACAAATTCCAATGAGACCAACCAAGGTTAGATCGCACATCTCCGCGTACATCAGATCTTCCACGTCGTTCGGTGGAAGTCCAGCCTTGATTTGTTCTATGGGTTTCCTACATCTATTACCTCGGCAACGCCATCAGATGTCAGGGTACCAAGTCAAAATGCTTACTCACAGCACGAGTACTCGTTGGCCCCGGCTTGACCAATCCTCTTGAAGCGTGGCGAACATTTGCCTCGCCCTGCTTGTCAACGTGACGACCGTCCCATCACCTTGTAGCACACTGGTGCAGGAAGGGAATAAAACATCAGGAGCTCCCTTGACGAACATCCATGTCGATTCTGCGTTCTTTTCAGAAGTGTTGACCTTGGAGACCACGGAAAGCATCCATTTATTGCGAGAATTGAAAGGGATCTCAAACTTCTTCTCATACTCTTGCTGAAGAGTACTGGAATCCACGTCAAGCTCCGGTATTGAAAGGACTTCGGAGAAACGCAAAAGAGCAGTATCAGTCGGATCGCCCTTGATCGTGCGATCCTGTACAGGAAGGTGGTTAGTCGTTGCGTCGAATTTTGCGCCATTGCAAAGCCTCGCGATCTGATGGAGCGCCTTGAACACAGAAAAAACGGCCGGGTTCGAGGCCTTCGCGACCCTCTCGTTGATTTCATCGACACCGAATACGTCATCGAGGAAGGCGATATTCTCCACCATCTGTGGGTCTATCAGCAAGCTGGTAACGAGAGTAGATGCATCAATTATCTTACCATCTTTCCCGCAGTCAGCGTGCCTGTCTTGTCAGAACATAACACAGACATGCACCCTAATGTCTCGATTGTCGCCAGATTCTTGACCAACACCTGACGTTTAGCCATGCGACGGGCGACAACGGTCAACGAGAGTGCCACGCAAATGGGGAGGCCCTGCAAGATGTCAACTAAGAAAGGAATATAAGATGTCACTGCTAGCCACCTACTTGCGGAACGAAGGCAGTCAAGCAGCCGATTGAATTTACGATAGCAGAAGACGTGGTGTCATACCCAGGATACGTCGTCCGTAACCAAACGCCATATAGAAGAAGCGACAAGCAGAAGAAAAAGAGCGCGAGGCATGAAATGATCTTGGTGAAAAACCACACCTCTCTTTGGATAGTGGTAAGCTTGAACTTTGTTTCTCCAGACATCTTGACAAGGCGTCCCATGACAGTCCTATCTCCGGTGGCGAACACGACTCCATGGCAAGTCCCTTGTACGACAAAAGTGGAAGTCAGCGCGAGGTTACGAGTCTCTAGAGCATTGTCGGATGTTGCATCAAGAGCTCCTGGTATCATTTCGCTGCAATTAAACTTTAGCCAAATTCAAGCACGTAGGACAAGGAACAGACCTTTCACCCGTCAGGAGAGAGCGATCAAAGCGAAGGTCGGATGATGCCTGCACGACACGCATGTCGGCCGGGACACGGTCGCCAGCGCTGAGCACGGCAACATCACCAACGACAATGTCAGCAGCTGAGATGATTTGCTGGTTTCCGTCCCTAATGACCGCAGCTTCGTGTGCAATTAGGGATTTGATTGACTTCATGATTCTGTTCGCGTTCCAGTCGACTAAAGCATAAAATGCAGCAGAAATGATGATGACAAGGATCTGTAGTTGATGAGAAGGGTGAAAATGAGTATGAGAGTCGATAGTCACAAACCAACAGCACTGCAACACCGAGAACGAAAGGTAGAGGAGGCCCGAGTGGTTTATAGGACAGCTGAACTGTGTATTAGAAAGTCACGATGGCAGGTGAACAACGGCACTCACGATAGTCAAGAGGAACGCGATCCACATGAGAAAATTGAAGCCACCAAAAACATAATTAAGGGTTTTCTTCCAGTAGACGGTGGGTGGAGGACTGATGACATTCTTGCCATCACGCTCCCTGCGACGAACAGCGGCAAGCTCCAAACCGACTGTGGGATGACTGGAATACCGGGTGTATACTTCGTCAACACTGAGTAGATGAGCATCTATGCTTGCAATTGCGTCCGCTGGGTCTAGCGGGGATTTGGAGGTGGCCTTATTCTCTTCGACGCGAACCGATAATGTACGATATCTGTTCACTGTTAGGTCAGCGATATACTGCACGGGGTAGAGATGCGAATAACGAACGCGACTTGAATGCCATAACCTTTCCCAGACCCGGACTCAGCTGGCTCAGCAGAGGGTGTCGTGTCTACCATCGAAGGAACCCAGGCTGCTTCAAGATCCGAGTCTTTGCCCGCTCTCCTATTTATCCGGCTCAAGGCAATGCATCGACTGTGCCTTGCCAAACCCAAGATTTACCCAGAGGTATTTTTGCGATTCATGCGGCGGACAGATGCGGGTATTGTTAGTGATCAGTGATCTAACGTTGAAGATCAAAGTGAAGCAGACCCAAGTTATTTTCAGGTCAGGTTTTTTTTTCCACCGCATTAACGTGGTTGATGGATTGCATGATCCCTGTACTTGGTGGCACGTGGAGCACCATATCTAGAGTTGAAACTGATGCTCGCAATCCTTGTTTGGTATAGTCTCCGACGAGCCGTATTTAGCATGTAACTAGGTCGTAACTGAGAACAGAGTTCTTACAACAAGCGAGGAAGTCTAGGGCAGGCCGAAGCAAGGAAGTCCGACAATAGTATTAGCGTCAAACCATACATAAGACATTAATCAATACAGAGGGCATCCAAGGTTCGGATAGTGGTAGCAGCCCATACTGTCATCGTCAAGGGACTATCCATAAATACTGATCCGGGTATTAGAGGGAATCATGGAAGTTCCTCGGTGCTTGCCGGAAGAAGCCATTGATGACGACCTTGTACATCCTGTATAATTGATTTGGTAGTAGGTACCCCTCCCCACGGCGAGAACTCACTGTCTCACATCAAATCAGAACATCAACACTAGTCGAACAGACCTGCATCGAGTATTCGTACTATACCTATTCTCCTCATCTCATACACTTCTTCGAGGGACAGCTCGTAGATCACCGCTGCCAGGCACCAGCATGCGCAAGCTGCCGCCCGGTTCCTGAACGTTGAACGTTGAACGCTCGGAAGGAACCGGTACGTCCAGCTGAGTCTATCCTGTTTCCATTCTCTATAATCACCTTCAGTTCCCGCTGCGCAAAGTAAACACTTTGGCTCAACATGAAGAATTCAAATTCACAGCTTTACGTTGTTTTCAGTCCCCATGCAAGCACTGGGCGCTCAGCGCTTATCATGATTTGTTCCTACCGGTACTACCGTGAGCTGCCTGCTTGCCATCACTATCGCAGATCGCATCCGCATCTATCTCTCGATCTGTTATGCCGTTGTCCTGAACTACGTAATCTTTGCCACCATCGTGGCCTGTCCGCCTTTGATCCTCACTGCGAACTGCCAGTGCATGCTCGTCCTTCACCATCGCGAGCTGCACTCATGGTACCTCATCACATTGTGGTTGCGTGCTCATTTTCCACTATACTGTAAGAACGGAGTGTTTAATTCCGCGGAATCAGTCCGTGTTGACACCATGTGCGCGCTCTTGGCAATCAAGCGCCTTTGATGTTGTGTATGTACATCTAACGTGCTCTGAAACAATTTCGCACACTTTGGCTCTGATCGATTGATCAAGCGCCCAGGCAAATTTCTCTTGAGGATTTTTAAACATCAATATTGTTGTAGCATTATGATCTTATCACAGTACTGTTGGTACGTTGAGTCTTGAGAAGAAGTGATTCTGGAAAATGGACACAGGTCTGTTCAGAGGGCGGAACCATATCACGACATTTGGACATTATTTTCAACCACGAATGAGGAAAGAAACGGTAAATGTAATCTAATGTAAAAAAATCTGAGGGGATGATAAGCGACAGATTGTTTGTAAAAGATAGTAGGAGCAAGACGACCCATGCAATGGGAATTAGATAAGAGCTAAGGGTTCCTAGTCCAAACCAAAAATACCAGAAAGAAAAGAGCATGAGTATGGTGCCGAATATGATTCGATAAGAAAGCGGCCTAGGTCGAAGCCGAGTAGTACTGAGCCCGTGGCAATCTTCCGTTCATCGAAGATATCGATGCCGGTCTGGTCTAGCAATTTGGAAAGATCCCTTGGGTACCTAGTGAGACCAGCATTTAATATGTGGGAGTCTTCAGTTACATCGACGAGGGGCTCACCAGGATAATACCAAAACGTTATAGCCAAAATCATGTACAAGCCTAGAGAGCGCCTTGAGTGCGGAACGCACCCAAAAATGCTACAGAAACTTACACATGAGGATCATTCCTTCCAACCAATTTGACTTGCCGTCCTGCACGACGTAATTGACAGTAAGGACTATTTTCCCCTTCCGATTAGCACATTCTCCCGCATCATGCCATTCACGCACCGGAAAGGAACATGACAATGGATTCCAGTGGGTCAAAGAGAAGTGTCAATGGCTTATTCATAATCCAGCCAAGTGTCACGGTGAATCTGAAACCATCTGAGTAAATACTATGTAAAAATGGATAAAAGCACAACGCACGGAATCACAAAGAGCGCAATTTGCTGAAAACGGTGAGTCACCATAGAAGCCATGTCTGTAGGGGCGAACTCACAATACTCGAACCCACAGCAACGCCCAAGCTCAAAGTTAGTTTATCCTTGACGGATACCGTAACTTCAACTGACGTGATCCGCTGCGTGACCAACGATCGGGAGCAAAATGATGCCAACGAACTCCTTGTTGATCGACCCAGATGAAGTCAAGCCATCAATCGAGTCAACGAGGAACACTGCAGTAACAGTAGTCAACTAAAACCAGAAAAAATTGAGAACTTTGCATGACTATCACGACAAGCACGTACCACAGTTACGACAGCCAAAAGCCAAATGCACACAGCGAGGTTCATCAATGGTTGAACCTCAGTCTCCACTGATGCTATGGAATAATTCCCAGGTTCCACGTCAGGGTTGGGATCTGTGGGGTGGGACGACGTTGCGGCTGCCTCTCTGTCATGTGTCGAACTCGGGGAAGGCACGTTTTCGCCGTCCGTGATGACCCTACGTCTCCTGCGCAACCGAAATGGATTCTGGCCTGCGTACCCTTTGGATAGTTGCATATCTTCGTTGACATCATCGTAGAGGGCTTTGTGCGAACATAATTGGAAAACCAGATATGAGGCGTAGACTGGATGATTGGAATGGGTTTAGTCCACTGTTAAGAAAATCATTTTGTTGACCTACTGAAAAGGAGAATGATTGCAACCTACACAAAAAACGTAAGGCCAAACATACTACGAACAATAATCTACGCACGCCATGACTAGTTTTCAATATGTTGGAATCGGTCGACAATTCGTCATATTCTGGTTGACCCTGAAGAGCCATGTGAAAAGCCCCAGGTAATAGAACAGCAATCACGCTAATGGTCAGCAATGACGAATTAAGTTGCAAAGCACCTAAGCCATAGACGCAAGCATCAACAGTCTGGATCAACTTGAAATAAGCAACTGCGTACTTTGACCAAATCCCTGTTCCGAGAAGCGGAGACCACCGGCAAAGAAACACATGCCCAGTACCAGCACTACAGTACACATTAATCGATTTCGTCACAGCAAGTCTAAACACTGACAGAGATTGCTCAGGATAGAGCCCACCACTATAGAAAAATAACACGTGTCAGGTAAAGAGGAGCTAAAAATAGAGCAAAGCTGTGGGACACATACAGGACGACTGAACGATTGTAAGCTGACACTTCGCGAGCGCGATGATCTAAAATGGGTCAATTGATCATTGCACAAGCTGCTGGAGGCTGGCACGACGTACTGATACGATGAGTTCGACGCTGCGCGTGAAAGGAAGCAAGGTAAGGAAGTGATCAACTGAGAAAAAAACTTACTGACGCATTTCCCTATACGCCGTCAAATTTCAGCGAGATAAAAGACCGAAACATGAGTCACTAACCAATGTGGCGTTGAGAAGACCAGCTAGAGTTTGACCGACTCGTAATGACAATTCGTCAGTCGCGAAGGCGAGAAGCTACGAGCACATCAATCCTGAACAATAACGGAAAATGAACCCATGTTACCTTCGTTAGCGGTATGATAGCCAGAAATGTAACTGGAGCGATGTGTAAGGTAGGTTGCAGTGAAGGTCAAATCGTGTACTTACAAACAAATGTAGGAGTGTGCTGATCGGGTAGAGCAAAGTTCATAGCCCACTTTCAGACACCATGTATTAGATAGTCCGAGCTAAGATAGCAAGAAACATACAGATATCGGGATAAAGACCAACAAGACATTTAGCCCTAGAGGAAAATATCAACACAGTGCATTGGTTGCAAGTAAGTCATCTCACATGAAGCAAAAACAATCGCTTGAATGCTTCTCCACACGGTGGGGGCTTTAGCTATCCGTTTTTCTGGCTGCATCATTAAAGTTGCAGCTCTTCTCAACTCGGCCAGCCAATTGAGTGACATCTCTTGGAGTTTGCTGCCGGAAACACTCATGCGTAGTCGATTGGCGGATGCGGATGATCTTCAAAGTAAGGCAGAATGATGTGGGGACGTCTCCCTTGTTCGCGTGGCTTTCGCGCATTTTGCTAAATGTCATGTGTAGTGCGCCACTGCTTCGAGTGTGAACAGCCAGGGCGTGTTAGAACCACGTGCAAAATTCAAACTTGGCAGTCAAGCTCGAGGCCTGAGGTGTCCAGCATCGTCTCTGCACGGAGATGCCAACTTCCCCATTCGGTTCGGAAACAGAAGGGTCCCTTGGTGATTCCTACCCCCCACTGGCCCTCCCCCAACCAGAAAGTACCTTGCCTGTGGGCCATGATTGCTGGACGCAGCTGGCCGGTCGTCGTTTCGCGGTTGTAGTCGTGCGACAGAGCTTGTACTCCCACTAGGCATATATGATAGGTTCAATGGTATTATCCGGAACAGAACGAGAAGGTGAGGTAGCGGTAGCTCCCCGACTAGAACTTCCACAGGTTCGAAACCGCTGTCATCCCCGCCATCCTAGTGTTCCTCTTGCCCTAGCTAACGGGCTCTTATCCTAGGAGACGGGTGCCTGCAGCGAGTGCTAAGAACGTTGGTCGGCTCAAGCTAGTCGCTAGGCGACAGGCGAATCCCGGATATAGGACTATACCTTACGTAAGCTTGTAAAGCGATAATATTCCAATTTCCCTCACTTCAAGTTAGTCCAAGTTGCTCGTCTCTTTGATCATGATCAGCCCGTTTTCTCCTAGCTCGTCAAATATTAGGTATTGAAACTCATACCGCATTGTCATCTTTAGGTTAATTGTGGCCACCCCCCCCCCCTCCAAGGGGCGCTCTCTTCAACTCATTACACTAGTTTGTCATGTGTCGCTTTATTCACATCATTGTTCCAGCGGACATTCCTGAATGAAACATGGCACTCCTTACTGTAGTCAACCTTCTTCCCAAATTGCATGCAGCCTTGGGCCTGTTGGAACTTTCCAGCTGCAAAGATGGGCTCAGCCGATGTGTCCATAGTAGCCCTAAAAATTTCGAATAACAGGTAAACATGCATAGTTATAGTTGTATTACTATCACTCTTTATATACATACATATACAGTACAAGCATCTCTACCTCCTCCAAAATGTCTAAAAGTGACTCGTAGGTCCGGGAACACCGAGCCATGTCAACTCTCCACCTCAGTTCGACTCGCAACAGACTATTATACTAGTTATTACACTAGTTATCACACCCGAGTCACTGGCTGGTCACTACATATCGCACATTACCACGCCACGTACAAAAAAATAACTTGCAAGACTGTGAAATAAGCGGCAACCAGCTCTAAAATATTTACAGACCAAGCAACACCAAAGGTTTACCAGGCCATTTTAGCAACGACCGACTTGAGCATTCCATCAGTATCAAGAAAACAAGAAAAGGTCGCACGCTTACCTTCGGATAAGTCCTCACGATCAACTTGCGGGTTTCGTCCACGCAGAGAATTCCCAAGGCAAAGGCGAACGGAGGGCCCCAGAACATCCCAGGTATAGGGGTAGTGTTGAAGACTTTCTGTAAGCCTGGTCCGTACAGATTGATTACCGCAATCAGGGCAGTCGCGACCATGCCAATCGGAACTGCATAGTTCTTGCGAGGTCCCCATAGAGGGTTGGACTGGAGCAAGGAAACCCTCCGGTTTCGGATGGCGAGGAGATTTCCGTATTGCATGAAGACCATCGTCACGTAGCTTACGAGGATAATAAATATAAGACTTGGGAGTAGTAGGCGTTATCACCACTCACTAAATGCACTGCCCGACGTAAACAAAATGATTGAGTTGATCCAATGTGTAGCCGTGATAGCCTGCGGCCCAGTTGTTATAGGCTAAGAAGACATCGTGGAATCCGAGGCCTTGCTGACGCATGTATACAAACCACATGCTCATCGCGCACGGCCAGGACATGAGCCCAAGGAACTAGTAATAAATGACTTGTGAACTCAAAGCATCACTTGGTGCGGAACAACTTACCAAGTAGATCTGGAAGAACAATTTCCAGTCTGTAAGACGGTCAGTTCTAGCATTACGAGGTTTCCGCATCATGAGATCTGTCGCGCAATGAGAATTGGGAAGAACTGTGAAGAACGAAAAGTTTACCTGCTTCAGCTTTCTCGTACATCAAGGAGATTGACATGACCACGTCATTTGTGATGGAGAAACAAACTTGTAGATAGGAGCTCAAAGGAATCTGCATTCCAAAGACGACGTTCGAGACTACTGCCATGAACTCCGTGTAACTTCCAACCTTGAGTCGGGTAAGCAAGTGTCTTATTTTTGATGATGCATTGGCTTACAGGCATGAGGTAGAGCGACACTTTCTTCAGGTTATCGAATACCAGACGACCCATCTCGATGGCCACTGGGATAGACGCAAAGTCGTTGTTCAATAAGATCAATGCAGCTGAGGGAATTGAGGGTTAAACATCATCTTAAACAAGACGTCACGATCTCACCAGCTTCTTTCGCAACATCGCTACCGCTCCCCATCGCAACACCAATGTCAGCGGCCTTGAGAGCGGGTGCATCGTTGACACCGTCACCAGTGACAGCCACAGTATTGTCGCCGCGGGCCTTGATTTCCTCGACGATCTTCATCTTTTGATCAGGCGTAGTACGGGCAAATGCGATTTCAGTGTATTGCCCGACGATTATGTTCCAGTCAATGGGAGTAAGAGTGCTGACGTCCTCGCCTGTGAGTACCAATGCACGGATAGGGTCTTCTTCCGAAGGTTTAATAGTACGTAGTGGTACATCGGCGAAGTGCTTCTCGGACGCTGCGGCCTTGACATCATCGATGGTATCTACGATGTGCTGTGTGATGATGCCGACCTATAATCACGTTAATCCCAAGTACCACGAGGCAGTTGCTCGATCCAACTCACCTGGCGGGCGATCGCAACAGCAGTGAGCTTGAAGTCTCCGGTCACCATGAAAACCCTGACACCAGCACGACGGATAACAGCCACACTTGCGGGCACGTCAGGACGGGGCGGATCGCGGATACCGACCAGTCCGACCAAAGTGAGATTGCATATTTCCGAGTACATCAGTTCCTCCATGTCATTTGGAGAAAGGTTCGGTTTCAAGGCGTCCAATGGCTTGCGACACCTGAACGAGTATCAGTAAATTATCCCCACAGAAACATACAATACGTACAAGGCAAGCACTCTCTGCCCTTCACTCGACCAATTGCTTTGGAGATCGCCCATGTGCTGCCTTGCCGCTTCATCGAACGGGACAACCGTGCCATCGGATTTCATCACCGAGGTGCAGGATTTTACCAGCATGTCTGGAGCGCCTTTGACGAGCATCCATGCTGTTGAATTCCTTTCAGCAATATCCCCTTCGGTCGTTCTAGTCTCCTGAACGACGCTAAGCATCCATTTGTTTTTCGAATTGAAAGGAATTTCGAAGAGCTTTCTCCAAGATGACAGCAGCGCTGACGTATCAATGTACAAAGCTGGGATAGACAGAGCCTCTGAAAAGCGAAGCAAGGCGGTGTCAGTGGGATCTCCTTTGACGGTTCGCTCCTGGATAGGCTTGTCAGCAGTCGTAGAGTCGAACTTTGCACCGTTACACAGCCGTGCAGTATGGTGCAAAGCGCTCAAGCCAGCGAAGAACCGAGGATCTGGTGCTTCCCCAATCTTCTCGTCGATTTCACTAATAAAAAGATGGCGATCCAAAAAGGCAAGTGATTCGACCGCCTAGAAGACGTTAGTCAAGGAAACCGTATTACGTATATGCACGTAAAACGAACCATCTTGCCGGCAGTCAGAGTACCAGTTTTGTCTGAACACAAGACGGACATGCATCCAAGCGTTTCAATCGTTGCGAGATTCTTGACAAGAACGTGCCGTTTCGACATGCGACGGGCAATGATAGTCAACGAAAGGGCAACGCAAACGGGTAGACCCTTTGAGGAAAGAATATGATGTTAGGGAAGCTATTAAGAATAACAAGTTAGATCGTTTACCTGAGGCACAAATGCCGTAAGACAACCAATCGAGTTCATGATCGCGACGCTGATGCTTGCATCATATCCAGGATAGGTCGTCCTCAACCACTACGCCGTAGAGTAATAAAGATAGACCAAACATCGTAAAAGCGATTGAGGAAATGACCTTGGTGAAAAACCAGACCTCTTTTTGGATTGTTGTAAGCTTGAATTTTGTCTCGCCAGACAATTTAACAAGGCGTCCCATGACGGTCCTGTCACCAGTGGCGAACACGATACCATTACAGGTACCCTGTGTGACGAAGGTCGAGGTCAGTGCAAGATTGCGTGTCTCCAGGGCGTTATCAGATGTAGCTTCGAGAGACCCCGGGATCATGTCACTGGTAAAGTATGAGGCAAGCTTTTAAATTATTAGAATGTGATCACCTTTCTCCAGTGAGTAGCGAACGGTCAAAGCGCAAGTCAGATGAAGCCGCGACGATTCTCAGGTCTGCAGGAACTCGATCACCGGTGCTGAGAACCACGATATCTCCGACGACGATGTCGGTTGCAAGAATAAGCTGTTGCTTGCCATCACGAATTACGGCAGCTTCGTGCGCAATCAGAGATTTGATGGATTTCATGATTCGGCTAGCATTCCAGTCCACCCAGGCATAGAACGTTGCTGAGATGATGATGACGAGCATCTGAGGGGGATAAATGAAGTGAAACAAGATATGTACGGAAACGCACGAGCAGAACTGCAACCCCGAGATTGACGGCGGCAGGATCAGGCTCTCCCAGAGGCTTGTACGAGAGCTGAGCGAGAGTGTGAAGCACTAAGTAAAATAAAAGTAATGAACGCGTACTATTGTGACGATGAAAGCGATCCACATGAGAAAATTGAAGCCTCCGAAGATGTAGTTGAGGATCTTCTTCCAGTGTTGGGTTGGGGGCGGGCTGATGACATTCCTACCATCCTTGGACCTTCGTTGAACTGCTGCCTGCTCGAGGCCAACTGTAGGATGGCAAGAGTAGCGAGTGTAGACCTCATTTGTTGCGAGGAGATGGACGTCGATACTAGCTATAGCATCTGCCGGATCTGCGGACTGCCTAGCCTTTGAGGGGAGGTCCTTCTCTTCCACGCGAATGGAAAGGGTGCGATAGCTATATGGGGGGTAAGCGAATGATGGCAAACACGTTGTAGGGTACTGCGCACCTGATCTGAATTCCATAGCCTGGGGCTCTCTCTTGTTCAGACGACTTTCGAGGAGAGTCTTTCATGGTATAGAAGCTACCTCCACGACTGAGACTGAGCAGGAGTAGATTTGACGCACTGGGTCTTTTATCTGAGCGCTCTTGTGGATGGAAAATATTGATTTGAGTTTATTTTCAATTTTTTTGCTGTGCACGCAGCATAAGTTGCGGGATTTATGCCATTCCCTATAGATATCGCTACCAATATTATCACATAGCTCTAACTTGGCACGTTCTTGATCCAATATACTTTCGTGTGCTTTGGCAATTGTCGTAATGGTTAATGATGGCCAAACTATTCGGGAAGTCACAAACTTCTGATCCTGGAAGCACTGTTCCTGGACCTGTCTAGGCCCTAGGCGTTCTGAAGAATCACGGAGAGCCGGTAGCTTTTCTCGAGGACGGTTAGCACAACGCCGCTGGACCGAACCCGCTAAGTAAGGAATCTAAGGATCCGTCATTCAAGGAAATTTTGGATGATAATAGCTCGGATCAGGAATGGCATGGCAATTAGTAATTGACAAGTAGAAGGGTTCGCCAGACGAAGGCTAGCAGAGTCCAAGAACATGCAAGAATAAGAAATGACGAATTAAATTAAATGTCATCTAGTCCCTGGTTATGTCACTACTAGGACCTTGGAGCGTACGACTAGCGTACGACGGGTGTGGTGAATCTTGGGTTGTTTCAGGTACCAGTCGGACAATAGGAGACTTAAATCTGTGGCAGTGCTATGTTGGCGTTTAAATCATCGATGCTCGGACCATCCATTACCGAATTATTTTTACGCGACGTCACGCGCGTCTCAGATTCATCATGCACATGCATACTGCTCAGTGCAATGGCACAACTTGCTCATAAGTCCCAAGACTGACGAGACTTGGGAACATTACCCACTGTCATACATAGACAACTTACCCGACCATCTCGAGCATACACTCCCCCCCCCCCCCCCCGTTCGTAAACCTTCAAAGCTCAGGTGAACATCGAGTCATGTCTCTCATGATGTGCCATCACATCAATCATACTGACGCAAAATATGTTCGCTTACCCCGCAGGTTAACCCACACCCACGATGCTCTAACCCGGGTGAGTATTTGGGTAGACATCGACATCTGAAAAATTTAGTATCCGCGGATTTGATGCGGGTATTACCCGGGTCGACCTATACCGTCATATACTCATACTACCGGTAGCTGCAATAATCCCAACAAGGTGAGATCACGGTTGATGACGGCCCGAATAAAGTCTGGGGTGACAAGCAACATCATTGGAAAAACTAGTCAAAAAAGGGCGCCTTGCGTGAACATGCTGCAGCCTGTGGCACGGAAATCCCACTGCCCGGAATCGCTGATAGACGGATAGTGATACGAGCCTGAGATGCGGTCTGATGCGGCATCAAATGACGAAGGTCAGGCACAAGTGTCAAATGACCTACAGATGCGACCCTTGCGTCCACCGTAACCGACGTGTGTCTGTGGCATAAATTACGCACGTACTGTACACGAAAGCGGTAGATCAGCCTACATAACAAATTATCGCCCTTTCTAAAGGTCATGACAACTTTGAAAGTTGTCATGTATTTTGGCGACACCCGGCGATTCATGATTTTGACGCGATGAGAAACCCGGTTGAGCGAACAAGAGAGACATCAAAAAGTCAGCGAACAAGATACTGATGCGTACTTTGTATTATGTAAGCAACTTTGGTTGTCAAGGCAGTGGCACTGTTGGGAGTCACTAGTCAGCTCCCGTCAGTACTCAGCTCCCTGAATCCTGGACCTGATCCCTGCCACAAGACATGTGCGCCGTGCTACAGTTCCAGTACAACCTATATGGGCCTACGCCCAAGTATTCCAGTACTGGAAATCATCAAAAGGGTCTGTGAAATGTGCTTCAGAAGTTCAAGCTTGGCTTGCTGGCGCCCCTTAGTGACCAGATATGAACTGCAATGTTTCCACAGCGCTATTTTTTCTACAGGTGGACTGAAGAATGCCAACAAAGAATCTGTCGATCAGGGTAACCTTCTGTCCAAGGAGACGGTCCGCAGTCGAAAACAAACGCCTCGATTCTCAAACCTAGTCACTACCCCCCCAATTCTTTCGTACTTCGAGCCACGTACATCTGTTCGTCGTCATTATGGGCTGGTGTTCATTTATGTCATATTAATGAAATCAAATCCACCTTGGTGGTATATTTGCCGCCAAGTGACGTGTGAGTGGAACCCGTGAAGTGTTGGCTAATTCTTTCAGAATGAACCATGTTGCCAATTCTTAATAAGCATCAATACACGCTCTTCTCGAATGCTCAACGTCCAAAGCCCCTGGTGGAGAATCGTCGACGAGTGTTACTTTTGGGGCAAGTGGTGATTCTCTCATTTGTTCACACCGGTTGACTCAAATATGTCTGTTCTTGATTAGATATTTATGTACCCCTCGGGAGAGGCAGTTGCATCGTGATGTGCCATCACTATAAAAAGCTTTGAAGTTAAAGTTTTTCTTTTTGAAGAGAAGATAACATTGCCTCGACAACAGTTGAACCTTATCTTCCCTTCACTCCACCGTCATAACTGAATCACACGACGAACATTCCCACTGAAGAAATAGACGCAAAGTGGAGAATCTGAAAGATCTTGACGGTGCGTCCAACCGGACTGTTCATAGTAACCTGTCATCTTTGTTGTCAGATGATATGCACGATGAAGGCAGATGTTGACTTCTTCCCGCGATTTTCAAGGCGACCACTTGTCTCATGTGATAATGCTTTCATCAGAAGTCTTTTGGACTTCGAAGACCATGCCTAAATTCTGAACTTCTTTTGCGAAGCTCCCAAAGATGAATTTTAGGGCGTTAACTGAAGGTTGAAGATGCCTTGATAGGATTGCGATAGGATGCTTCGGAGCGATGTCCAGAACGTCGACTCACTCGACGAGTGATACACTCCTTCGTACACACGATGATCCGATCGTCGACGCAAACGGGCTTTCACATCTCGAGAATTCAAGTTGAGTTGAGTTGTGTGTAGTGGGCTTTGTGCTTGTTATGATTCAGACGGAGTGCCAGCACAAAACATATGATTGTATAATCTATGTATAGTTTCTTCCGTACCGCACGCCACACGAGATGTGGGGCCGCCGGCTGTGATATCCCACATTTTCAACTTTCACATCTGGCTGTGTAATATGGGGAATGTGCTCACGGGCACACCTCAGTGAGTAACCCTCTTCCAGCATGTTCTAAGCATGTCCTGACGACATTGAATACACTCCGCAGCTGCGTTGACAGATTCATCGCGATCAGGGAAAACTTCCCCCGGGGCCCCCAATTTGCAGTAATTTCTGGTTCCCGACATCTCGAGGATAGGGATATGTGTTATGTTGAGCAAATCAGGCATCCCAGGAGCCCAAAACCTCTACCTCCTGCAGGGCTTCACAACATTGTCCGGACCTCGTTCACCTCATCTCTCTTGCACTTACATAATTACACCTCCACATTCGACGTCATTCAGGACATCGACCTGATCACACTCTATAAACAATCTTCAGCCTCCTCTTGTTTAGTTGTTTTAAACCTTTGCCCTAGCGATGTTCCATGGTCATATAAGCTGATGATGAACCATCGCTTTCCGAGGATGGAATCGACGGCATCACTGCCATGTCGGTGAGAGACCCTAAGCCTGCGCAGATTTCACTCAATTGAACAGGGCGCCATTTATCTCAACAAAAGGCTACGTCACTAGACCTGAAATAAGTATACCCCGCGTCCTCCGATGATCAGTGATTCTCTAAATATATTTTCCAAGGGGTCCAGTCATTTCGCTTGCGTTCAACATGACGTCAAAGGGATAGAGCGCTCGATATTCAAAACTGCGGGCCACACTTCGTTCGCGAGGTACAGTATGAATAAACTTACGCGTTAAACACTCACGCGGCAATTGAGCGGTGACCGGTGGTAACGTGGCGTGTTACCGACCAAAGTGTTTTATGCCGTGTATGTCGCCCTCTGTAAGCTCATTCATTTCATCATAGCTGCCGAACCCTGTGCAGCGAACAAACGGAGGTACGTTTTCCGGATTTGTTTCGTCCGAATACTGCGTTGACGCAGGGCTCTCTCTTATCAGCAGCTATCTTGATCCATTCCCGGGCTCAATCTTCGGTACTCAGCATTCCTCGAATTTCTACGAATTTCTACATAGACCTCGAGGAAGTTGCACCCGACATTGGCCCGAACTCTACCGCGATATATGCGACTGACTCATCTCAACATGGAAGTGCTACCTAAACCTAACTCTCTATTACGCTCGACAAGCGATTATCTGAAACAGGCGGCCACCATTCTTCTTCTACGCCGCAATGGAGCATTCATTCCGCTATTCACTCGGCAATCGAAGCAGCAGCAGCAGCCTCATGTCTGACCACGCCGCACATCCCGTTTGTTCTAGATCTACTGTGACAGAGTTCCAAATTCACCTTGGAACATCAGATCCGATCGGTCATATCAAATTTTTAGTCATTTGACTACAAAAGACACTAGTATTGCACGTTCAATCCGTACCCCGGTAGATATCCACCATACCGTCAACACGAGGCTCACAGCATATATACTCGGAGCGCCCGATATCCGGAACTTCATCCTCAACCTAGCCACCTCACATTTCATCGTTTACTATGTTGGACGCATTCAAGATTAAGGAGTTCAACCTGGAACCCATCTACGAGACTTGGGAGAACCCTCCCAGATTCTTGGGCGAGTCGAAGAAGGATATGCCCGTCGATGACTTTCTGCAACAGATTAAAGCTGGTTGCGCCGAGCGGAAGGTGCCAGAGGAGTACTGGCACAAAGTCGCTCAACACTACATGGGAGAAAAGGCGAAAGCCCGACTCCAGGAACTCAAAAGCGTCATGGCGAAAGTCAATGGGGGCAAGTATCGCTGGAGCTGGAAGAAATTCACGATTGCGATGCGTAACATGGGGTGTACGTAAACATCTTCATTGTCCCGCGTGTCATTGACTCACGCTATTACAGGGGAAATCGAAGCCAACATCACAGAAACCGTTCAGATCCACTCTAAACCATCAGGCATGTTGTGGCTTACGAGAAGGAAATCCTACAAAGACAAGGATGGGTCACCCAAGGAGTTGACCTCTTCTGAAATCGTAGAACTTCCGCCGCCCCTGCCATCTCCCAAGCAGGGACGGCCAAACCCGATAAAGATGCTTTCTGATTCAGCCCTCGCCGCTTCGGCTGTAATCAGGACTCGCAAGATGCCAACCCGTGCGAATTCCATGGCTTCTGCGATGACCTCCACCACGGTTTCATCTAACCATACCGTAACCTCTAACCACGCGTTAGCCTCCAACCATGCGTTGACCTCCGACAATGCGGTAACTGCCTTATCTTCCCCATCAGCTGACGGCAGTAAGTGATATGCGCTAGTCCATCTAAGTCTACAGCTGAAACTCGTTGATCTAGCTGTCACCGCTATATCAAACGCACCAACATGGCTCCTTAATGCATGCAACGCCCTCAATTTTTTGAGTGCGGAGCACCCACGAGCCATGACGACTCTGAGTGCTGTTCTCATCACTGCAGGGACCCTCCCTGCAATCCCTGCGATCGCCGGAGGGACCGTCCTCGCTTCTGGCGTCGCTCAAGCGGTGGGCGCCATAGCAGTGGGCGTCGGAAATCTACTCAAGGCTCAGCAAGAAGGTCAGGTACAAGCAAATGGCCCGCACCCACCACCCCCAGCACGATCATCTACATTCTAATCCCGATAGGCGGCGATTCAGTAAGGTTTTTCGTACTTATGGGCTCCGCAGCATTCAAGCTCGCTGGACGAGCTCGTGGACAATATGAAAATAAATTGCAATATTATCTATACCCTTGCATCACCTCGCATACATACACTGGATTCTACTGATCTCAAATTTTTGGGAAGTCGATAGCTATGTCTGTGCGCTTTACGTGCCGACGCATCATGTACAGGACAATGTAATAGCTAGATGAAAGGGAAGCAATCATATTGCTCAATTGTTGACTACTGCGATAGAACATCCGTGGCGAAGTACTGTAAGAACATCACAATCTTAAGGTTGATGATCGGTGAATTGCTCTCCGACGACATTAATATTAAACTTGGGTTAAACGTAGCACGCTATATATGTCACACAAACATCGAGTTCCTCCACCAACAAGCAAGCCCTTTGTGCGAACAGCACTACAAATCAAGTAGACATCTCGAAGTGGTCTAACTCTATGCGAACCCAAAACAAAAGGCTGAGTGACCCACCATGCAACAAATGAGGTCAGATGAAAGGTAGGGTCACTCTTTCGTGTAGCCCTAGTCACCGCTCTAGCACATAGTTTCCAATTAGGTGCATATCGCGCAGCACAGATGACACTCTATTTCGTCAGTGATTATGGGCGCAGTACTGGAGGTTTTCGTAGCCATCTGCCTTCAAGATCTGGAACATCGGCAACATGCTGACCATCAACGGACAGGCCGCCGTCGACATATATGTGGTCCAACGGGATTCCTGCATCTCTGCATATTGTAAGGAAGTCCTTGGGTATAGGAGCTCCGATCGTAAGTCGGAAGTGTTTTTGGGGCCCTGTCTTTCTGTACCTCTGAGCATATAGGCATGAGAGACTTCATCAAATATCGACTGTTATCCGCGGACTTACTGAGAGTGTCAACTGCGCCGCGTGCAAGAATATCCTCTTCTCGGGCAGTCGAGTGATCTTGGCAATCTTCTCGGAGATGCTACTCCTCGCATACAAGTTGTCACCAAGTATAGGCGCTATAACCCCCATAAAACACTTCGAAGATGTGGGATAAGTGATGACGCACTGTGTAAGGAATGTGCCAGGTGAATGCGAAGTTGATGTTTCAGCCCTGTGTGCAGAGTTAGCCTTAGCAGCGACAACGGTGCTACAGGCTACGGTGTATTTTTAATACATCAGCAGTAGACGGCAGTTGATGACACGCACAGAGGACGCAATAAGCTCCCAATCAGTAGCAGCGAACTTTGCAGCACAGCTCTCGCCTATAGACACGCGCCCATCACTGAATTCTAGGGCGTCCCGAATCTCTCCACTGCGTGTTGGGAAGGACTTCTCTCCTCCACGCACAAGAGCCAAATATGTCTTCCCTACTACCCGCGACTGAAATTGTTGTGAAAACTGACGAGCAGCTGGAGAGTTACGCGCCAACAGTAGTGTTCCGGTGGTAGCCTGACAGCTAGGTTAGCCAGTGCTCATCGAACAACGTGAAATGGAACATGCCTTATCAAGGCGGTGCACAGGATACGGCAGGTTCTCCAAGGCAAAAGTATCTTTTACGTCTGCCAAGCGAGACAGATAGCTCGCGTCATGAACGTCAAACATGAGAAGGAAATACGCACCACGAAGTAGGTCATTGAATTTGTCAACATCTCGGGGTTTCTGAATGTTATACCAGAGGTTGTGACAATCTCCTTTGCTTTCCAAGAATGAATTCACGTACGTTTTCGGAGGAAGCTTCGACGGAGCCTTGGCAGATAAGTCCTGCAGGTTTGTTCAAAACGATGATACTGCGATCGGCATAGACGACGTTTCTTGCCCAGTATGATATCCCCGTGCGAGCAGGTCTTAGGGCTTGCAACATTCAATATATCTCGTGCTTATGACGAGTGTGCAAGCCGTTGGCAAAAACACACTTGCACTGGTTATTTGATGTTGTTTGCAATATTTTCTTACGTGATGACTGCTCGAATGATTCAAATTTCAAGTTGACTTGTGTTGGTTGCATGAGTACTAGTAAGTACCGCTGATAATCGACACATTGGCAGCGGTTGCAAACATGAGTTTTCAAAAGCAACCAACGTCCGCGGTAGAGACTTCTCGAAATTTGCCGCGAATAGTTTTGATACCGCGGAGGCTTGCACTATGATCATATTGGTGAGTACGTCGCATTTCGTATCAAGCCCTGCTATAACTGGGAACAAAACCGATTACCAGGTGATGCAGAAGTATCCTACATGCATTGACATCCACATACTTTGTCGTGGAGACCGAATTAGACTCGGACTCACCTTTTCTATATCCGAGCTTTGTCCGAGCTCAAACTGTTTTGGATCCCGTCAAAAGATCCTAGCCCGAGATCGTCGTTGAACCCCATTCTACAAAAATGTCAGTATAGCATTGGGCCGTTCTGCAGACCTGGCTTCCAACGTCACACTCCAAGTCTCTGCCAATGAGCCACTAGAGACTTTAGTTCAATCAAGCCTAAGAGGGTGTCAGGGATGCTGGAACAGCATTTACGTAAGGACATGGATTCAGGGTCCGATTAACTGATAGGTTCAATGTTATCACAGCTCCACACCATGCACATCAGGTGAAGTCTTCTCAGACTCAGGTTCAGGGACTGAGTCGGACCGCCCGTGCGTGGTAGCCGGACGCTCAAAGTACATTCTGCCCTGGGGCCTGATTGACAGTGTTATTCAGCCGCTAGTTTGAAACTCTCGTTGATGCTTTGAAGAAATCCGCCTCATGCGGACATAGTGTTGGCATACATCGTGCTACCGGATGGGGTAGCACTTTATAACCGTCGACCCCGTATCAATGCGAGTCTTCTGGAAGCTCCGAAACAATGTTCCCCGTAAGGTTCGCTATTCAATATCCAGCGCTTAGCACTAACGTAGCATCAGTGATGTTGTGAAGTAGACAAGCATCAGGGGCAGAAGACCGGAACTTCGAATCAGCGAACCAATTCACAGCAGATCTATTCCAGGTTCCCGAAGAGCCGCAATGTACAATTGCTACTACATAGTAGGCAAGTGACTTGGTGACCTTTGCCACTGTAATATGTCTACTTTTCATATCACTCAGACAGCTGATGATGATAACTACCTAGAAGACACAAACGTTGCCAGGGAATGGAGAAGCGCCTCTATCACTGTGGGGCATCCATTCATTGATCGAGCGATTCTCGGTCGACCTGAGACAAAGAGTACCAGTCGTTGCACCGCGGCTGTTGATAGTTAATTAAGTCTAACTGTGACGAGATGAACGTTAGGCTTGTGCTTCGAAACAGCACGTTGTGGCTATCACAGTAAGGTCCGTCCACCAATCAATTGTATCGATACTGTGCCAAATGACACATCTGCTGATCATCCACTTTTCGTGGAGGTGGAGGTGGCAGGAGTGTTCGGAAACATTCTGGACCCTCGAATTGACAGGTGAGCGAATAGATACGATCTTAAACTCGGTTAGGCAGAGAAAAGGCACTTCGGAAGAACTGATCTACTATCAATAATTAACTTCTCTAAATCACAATGAGCTCAGAGTTTTCCTGAGGAAGTTGCATTCCATCCATCTCTCTCAATTCGAGTCTCATGCGACTCCTCATCGTCAGTTCACTAAGTTACTGACGATATATGAAGAGAATCAATTGATCATCCTTGGGGTGCGTCTACTTTTTTGAATTTTCTGATGAATTCGACACGTCAACGAGAATGACATGTGGGACGCAACGTGTTCGTGGTGTGCGAGTGGAAACAGCTACTTACCCACCTTTCAGGTCTGAGTTGACGTCACTGAAGCTCTGGTGGACTTCGTTCCAGACGTCTCACACTCCTCGATATACCAATTTATCACTCTCACCTGGTCGGGATAGCTACGCAATCCGCCACGAAGTGTATTGGAAGGCTCATCAGTCACACTTTGTCTTGTAGTGGTATCCGTTGCGCTGTACCAAGTTGTCAAAGATCATTGTAGTTACTGTTTGCGACTCCTCTGCGTCATCGATAGGCTTCATGCACGACAAGAGCATTTGATGTATTGTGCCAGTTAAGTCATTTATACCATGAAGTTCTGGCCGAGGGAGGACGTTATACGTATGCTGCGCTGGCCCGGGCAAGTCGTAGATATGTCTTTTCTTTGGGAAGAGAACAGCTGTTGATGGGGAGCGGTTCAATTGATGGTTTCTGGTTAAGATGACCGCATAGTCGCATGAATACAATGTGATAGCCAAGGCTTGAGAATAATGAACACGGAACTTGGACATGGCCGAAGCACGGGAGGGCATCTAATACTTTTACTAAGCCTGTTGATCACACGACCGGCCGGCATCGATACCTAGTACCGGCCGCAAAGCACGGTGCATCTTCCACACCGTTGGGACGACGTCTGCTTGCCATATGGTTCACTGACAATATACGGTAATCAAGTAAAAGGTGAATAGCATAATCTCATGGTGACCTTAAAGCAGCATCCACTCACGTGCATCTCGCATGGTGCCACGGCACAACTTGAAACTTCAACATGACTTTGATTTCTCGCCTAATTTCTCTGACCCTCTCTTGCTCTTACTCTGGCACCGATGTACTCCATCACGACCTCGCCATCGGCTTCTCGGATACCTTCGCCGCGATTCAGAGCTTCAAAATGTTTATCTTGGTGGAGTCCATGGCGTTCTGAGCATGTTAGTTCCCAAGACGCCCGAAATCATTGTGATGAAGGAACTGACTTGTGACGGTTTCATAATACATGTCCACTTCTAAATGCGCGCGCGAAGTCACAACTGGTATAGTTCTTTTTCTTGCTGTGAAGATTGGTTCAAACTTCTCAAACGAAGGAACAACCTATTTGGAACATCCGGTTATTACCTTTGCAAGGGCAAATTCCCGTCGTGCGCTCCATGGATCGTCCACAGTTAGCGCTTTAGCACCTGCCAATCCTCATGTCACGTTCACTGTCGGATGGTTCACCGGCACGAACCAGCAAGTGCATTTGCCCTGTGTTGGAACGATATGTCAGTTAGCATCAAGGAGATCGGTACTTTCCATTCACTCTTAAGATACATCACTAATACAGTGCATCAGGAATATAAGAAAAAGGCCGTGGCGTGGGTGAGGATGATCATACTCGTTCAATGACTTCTGGTCACTGGGGTCTTTCTAGCTTGGTTCTTCTTCGATGGTGCAAGCCGGCGACGGTGCTGAATTGCCTTTCACTTACGCACAATGCGACCTCCTTCATCGTCGGTCTCAGGCTGGTCCATATTTGGCTTCATACAGTGCCTGTGCTTTAGATTCATTCAACTGAAAAAGGTCAGAGCTAATTTGGTTACCGGACCCGCGAGCTTGCAAATTGGTATTCCCTCGACAATGCAACACATTCCTATGTGAAAGTGGTCGGCAGTTTTACGTTGGCTATTGTGATGCTCAACAAGCCATTGCTATAAATACCAATCTCATCTGTTCACAGGTTCACTGATGCGCCGCCCGCCCTTGCACCCTGTCCAAAACTCGCTCGATGAAGAGAATCACTCTCGAGCTTAGTGGACAACGAGCAAAACTAGGCACGGTCGATCATTTTTAGATGAATTTAAACATCCACATTGCTCGAGCGGTACGGAAATTTGTCTAAAAGCAACTGTATTTATTGGCTCCGAACTATAAAATATTGCACCATTAACCAGCCATGATACCAAAGCAAAAGGAGAGACATGACTCACTGTCGTGTACCCTTCGGGCTGCCGGTTCAATTTCCAACCGACTACTACTTGCACCACCAATCCTAAGGCACGCATGTGAGTCATGTGGTTGAGTACCGAGTCCTGGTTGCACAGCAACCTGCTCATACTCACGTGACACATATAATTGCAGCAGTCCCCATCTGATATGCAACCTTGACCCACATCGTTGCAAAGACTACTTGCACTGACAAAGCCCATAGATGCTATCAAAGTGACAACAATGGCGGGGAGGGAGAAACGCATCTTCTGTGTGAAGTGATATGGAATCTTCTGAGGAGGTTCTCGAATGATATCTGTGATGATGGGGAAACACTGTAAGACAATGACCCAGCTTTTATATCCTGCCTATACGTATAGGATAGGGACGATTCTGATCGATTTGGCAGAATTGTTATTGCCGTCAGATGGCAGAAATTTAGGCAGAACCTGCGGGAGCGTATTCACCTGATGGCGAGCATTGAATTATAACCTGCCTGCAGGCACCGACAATTTTCTTCTTCCTTGCAAATTGCAACTACAGGATGCTCGCTTGAATCCCCGCTCTTTTTTTCCAATCCCTCACCCATCGCTTCATCATTTGAACCTGCGGTGACCCTGTCAGTACAGTGACAAAGCTGAGAAGTTGATGCTCGTTCTCGTCGATGCTTCCAATATGTACTTGGTCAATATCTCATCTCATTTTTCTCTCGCTCACCTCGTTGCTCCCTCCTATGTAGCACCTGCTCGTCAATGGCATTAGTAGCCCGGTGACCCTGCAACTGCTGCGCAGAGATAATGATATCATTCTCATTCTTGGCATGCACTTGGTTGGACATTCGGACATTCCTGGTACCGTAATCATGGTCACAGACATCACAGCTCCCTCTCCAGTTTTAGACACCCACGGCGATATCAAGTTATTCCATGGCATGCCCCGATGACCCTATACTTACTCGAAGAGACAAGGAATAATATTGACAGAATTTTCCTAGAGGCTAGCATTGTGACTTAACACTCAGCCGCCTTATTGTTTATATTACGACAAAATCAACGGGGATACTTATGTGAATGTAAATATTATTGTACACTTTCAAATCACCACATGGCAGGCGTGTTTGTATTCTGTCAGCTGCTTTCTCCCGAAGCTCCAATGTGTTTGTATTTCGTTGGTGATGGTGCCTAGTCCCGAGTGTTCAATAGTTGTTGACACTTATTTACTGTTGGCTACGCCCAATTGCAAATCACCTCCGTTTGTTCTTTGACTTTTCTTATGTAACGTGATTTCATTGTCTTCATTCTGCCACTCTGTCACTTTCTCAATGAATATTGTCACGTCCATTGATGCAAATCTGTATCTGTATCCTTGTATCATGGAGTGTAACAGTTGAATTACATCACGCGTTCTTGCGTCAGGGCAGAACATCCGACCTTCGCAAATTCACCGCCACCTAATGGCAGAATTTTCGGCAGAACCTGCAGGAGTGACGAGCGTGTTCGATCAACGACAACCCGCCGTCACTGGGGTCAGGGGTATGGCAGGGGTATGATTCATGATATGTGGGTTCTCCCGCATGAATTACTGATTTGAACCGTCTCTGAATCCGTCTCTTCGCAGCTCTCCACTCTGCAATTCGGTTGTTCCACTCACGCTATTTGTGTGCTGTCAGTTTCATTCTGTGACCCTGCGTCCGCTGCCTCATTTCTGTCGGCTGTGCCTGTCGTGGACGTGACACGGCTGTTGCACTACCAGCTTCACTGAAAATTGATCTACGCGACACCAGCCCGGTGAATATCCAAGTGGCAGAAATGAGAAGTTGCGCGATATCCGGCCAAATATAATCAGGTCGTCCGTTTTTCCCCCTTGACTATCTAGAGCTTCGGCCTCGTGCAAGGTCAAGATACTGCGGAAGGGTGATTTAATAGCGCTAGCAAGTGGACGAGTGA
Organism: Suillus variegatus; assembly: GCA_016647645.1. NCBI lineage: Eukaryota > Fungi > Basidiomycota > Agaricomycetes > Boletales > Suillaceae > Suillus > Suillus variegatus. Next base: position 94,979 of record JABBWF010000170.1, read on the forward strand.
ATGCAGGAATCCGGGGTATGGAGGAGAAACACAACGCTTAGACGAGCGCAGGGGTACAATCACCCCAAGAGAGGTGCGTACGCAGGCATCTGATAAACCAGGTGCATCGATGCCTAGGCATAATTGAATCACCATTGCTCTCCAGAGAAACTTTTGAACGGGCTATCCCGTGCACTTTCTGAAGTGGTAGTGGTGAGTAAACCTGTCGAATTCTAGAGTAACAGTGCGGAACACGTTGAACGTACGTTCGACAAGCTTGTTCAACTGTTTGGTCAACGCTTGTTGGAACAACTCATTGCTATTACATAAACGGGGCCAATACTGATATGTAAGTTAGGTGGACCAAGTTGCATATTACCTACGTATCAGTATTGGCCCCATAATGCAACGGTGCGCAGTATCAGCGGCACTACGCAAGATTGTCGCGGGCAGAGGAAACTTACTAGTACGGTACGCAGTATCAAGCTCAGCGGCCATCAGCGCAAAATTGCCGTGCGCAGCGGCTAATATTGCGACAGGCTGCATCAAGTACTGAAGCACTGACAAATGATATTAGTACCTTGCGCTCAGCACGCAAGATGTGGCAAGAATGTATCTGCCTTCAGGGCAATCTTTTGGCACAGATTGCCAGGGGTCCTTTTTTTTTTTTTTTTTTGTTTCAAATTTTTGTCCTTTCAGAGTAGACTCTATGTAGGACATTACTTGCTAATCTAAGGGCCCCCAGTGCCCTGTGTGCATCTCCGGATCTGCGAATGCCCTGGTGTGGGACGTACCCCACCAGTCCGCCGTTCCTGCCGGCCGTTTTAGATGTGCAATCCTGTAAGTGAGACGACTTGAAAGATATGTACGCGTGTGAGATGTAGTACTAGCAGATGGATAGTGTAACACGTACTTGGCCCGTTAGGGCTAGTAGAGGAATCGGTCTGAAGACAGTAAATATGATATGGATCCTGAAGTTGGCAGTGGATCCGAGGTATTGACTGATTGAGTCCAGAGAGGGGGCAATGATTCCATGGGGTCGAGTTGAGTAGAGTAGAGTGGAAGGGGTGAGGGTCGAGGGTTTGAGGATTGATGTGAGGGGTGATACGGTGTGATTGATGGAGGGTGACGTGCAGGGTGTTTAATCATACGGATATCTACATAGAAAATAGGCAAATGGTTATCTATCTCATGGATTAACGAGGGAGGGGAACTTCACCGAAAGTGGCTTTCAATCGTCCAGTAGCGTTGATGAAGCGGACGAGGTGGGAGGTAGCGTCTTCATTAGATAACAGATATGGGATAGAGGTAGCTTGACGGCCTAAGGCCTGTATCATGTGGTGACGTGCGTGATGACCTGCACCAAACTGGTTCGGTGCATGGATGACTAACACTCTCCTATGAGCCCTATACCCTATGAAATCACTTTTCTTGTGATCTGAAGTCAGACTGAGGCTAGGGGAATATTTTTCGCTTTTTTTTCATTTTACGAGATTATACTCGAGCGGACTGAATACTTTTGTACATCTAATTCTGCGATGAGTTGTGCTTAGTCAGCCATGAGGATGACTCAGAAGGATTCTCACACATATCGGGTGACTGTGAAAAATATGTTTGCATAAGATTACCCTGTGGGAAAGCTTACTAATCGCCAAACACGCGTCCTATGTCATTATGCTACCAATCAAGTCACCAGCCACAGATTTCACAAACATATGTACACAATATGTAATCATTTCTCACTCTTGTCTAGCTGAGTCATCAAGGGTCACCTGACCCATGGGCCATACACAGCTCTTGCTGACTCATCATTATACCAACCAGAGTTATGAATATTTGCTTTTGACCGTGTAACTTGGTACTATCGAACTAAAGTTACAACCTTAAGTACGAGAAACTAGTAGTATAGCCACCAAATTTGTCTATATAAGGAGCTGTTTCTTGCCCAATAAAAAAAGAACAAGTGCCACTTTTACCCTCTCAGAATAAAATTGTGAGTGAAGTGTGATTCAGCAACCAGCAAGTGCAGTTCAAGGTTGGAGCTCACTGTGCTCAGCAACCAGCACAATACTTCTGAGCTCATTGTGCTGAACATCTAGCACATACCTTGAGCTCACTGTGTCTGACGACTAGCAAGACTAGTTTTTCCTTTTCTGTTTTCTCCTGATTGTCTGTCTGAATTTCTCTATTTCTTTTTTGTGTCTTGGTCTGTGTCTGTGTCTCTCTGAGATTGTCTCTGTGATTGTTTTCTTTTCTGTCTCTGTCTCTTTGAGAACGTGTCTGAAATTCGTGACTGCGAAACTAACATCTCTGTTTCTCTGTTTCACTTTCTCTCTGTCTCTCAAAGTATCTGTGGTGTGTTGGTGACTGTGTGTACTGACCATCTCTGTGATCATTGTCTCTGTGTGTTGTGATTGTTGTTGCTAACAGTCTCCGTGATCGTGACTGAGTTAGCATTTCTGTTGTAGCGGTCCGATTGTGTTGTTGTTTCTTCCTATCAACTTTCTCTCAAGTATCAAAGTTTCAGTCTCATTCTTACCCAGCAGTCTGGTGTTGTCTCTTCTGTCCACTAAAGACTTAGGATAGTCTTGTGGGGAGACTTTAGGTGTTGACAGTGAATTGCTGACCTCAGACATCTGTGTGTTATACTCACATAATTCAGTACTTTATTTCCGACTTAGTCGGACAGCCAAAGGTTGATAATCTCCCCAGTTAGACAGGCCATCCTAGGTCGGCCCATACGCAGATAGGGCGGGCGGGCCAGCCATGAAGGCAATCCTCGGTAGTGACGGGTGGGCCAACATCATGCAGTATCATTTGTAGGCTGGGGTAATAGTCAATAGACCAGTGGGCCAGCCATGGAAGGACCAGAGATAGGGCGGGCGGGCCGGCCATGAAGGCAATCCTCGGTAGTGACGGGTGGGCCAACATCATGCAGTATCATTTGTAGGCTGGGGTAATAGTCAATAGACCAGTGGGTCAGCCATGGAAGGACCGGGAGGGATACAGAAGAAGCATACATTAATATATTGGGCCAGAATGTGTGCTGCTGGGGTACCGGCTGGGCCCAAAAGTATTCTTGGACAGGGAATGACGGCCCCTTATACCCGGTACAGGTGGATGGGCCCAGATATGGACCCAACCATTCCAAGGTCCTCATCAATGATGGTTGGGCCGACGACCCGAGACCAGCGGATGGGGCCGCTAATGATGGGCAGGCAGTTGTACCCGGTATTGGCGGATGGGCCCAGATGTGAACATGACCATCCCCAAGGGTCCTCACCAACTTTGTATCCGAGACTGGCTGACAGGCACGTCCTCCGTTAATGATGGGTAGGCTGGCACCTGAGCCCGGCGGACGGCACTAGACCAATGCTGTGAATACCGGATTCGCATATGTATGGTGTCCCAGACATATTGCACATATAAACAGTTGCATTCCCTTGTGTGCGCAATCATGTTACTCGCACATCCGGTCCTTGATGGCGGATCTTCCGGATACATACATCAATGCCAGTTTGGATGCTCCGGCCAACACAACATCGCTTTGCATTGACTTGCATGCGCAGTCGGTTGGTTCAGCTACCGAATTTATACCACAACATAGATCTGGTATCATTCGGACACGACTCAGATCAACTTATCCGATATGGCAGATAAGATGCGATCGAATCGGTCCGCCGAACGGGAGTGGCCGGAGCGTCTGCGCCCCGAGCAGCTGGTGCAGATGACTGATCCCAACTTCCACACCGACACTGGCGGTTGGGCTGAGGTCCATAGAGATGAGTGGGCCCAAAATGTGTGACCGGGTGGGCCTGCATGGTTGAGGGCGAGAATGGGCCAGGCGGATTTGCACAAATTTTGACGGATGGGCCCAGCCCGCATGTATGCTTACATATGGGCGGGCCCAGCTTGTAGGTATGCTCGAGAAAAAGGTCAACGGATGGGCCCAAAATGTGCGACCGGGTGGGTTTGCAATGCCCGAGGATAGGCCCAGCGGATTGCATGTAATCTTGACCATCACGACAGATGGGCC
>JABBWF010000171.1:0-98689 GCA_016647645.1 Suillus variegatus
ACTTAAAACGCTTAAACGACTTCCCAGTATACAAATGGGCACCTGAACTACGAGTCCTCGTTAAACCCAAGAGCAGCAATGGCGAATACGAAAGATGGTGTTGGCCCGGCTCCAGCTCATGGATCGACTGTTTCAATCCTGCTCTTGGGACTTTTGGATTTCATTGTTTGAGACGAAGACTATCAATGGTCAGTGGAGCTGGACGGAGAGCACTGATAATGTCGGTATTTTTCTTACGGGAAATCACCCAATGTCCCGATGGGTAGTACTAATGCAGGTGCCAAGTTTGACTCGATCATCGGAGACACATGTTGTGCGGTTTCGTTCCTTGCTTTCGTTTTCAAGTTTATCTGTTCTATAGTACCGCAGTAAAATCTATTTGGTTTCTTCCTTCTCGAACTTTGCCGGAACTCTGAGATGTAACTCAGCGCCCTGTGTTACTGACAAGGGCCACAGTATGCAATGATATAAGGCGAGGAAAGCAGCCCACACGCCAGCCATGACATTGATCGGACACAGCAGGCCAGAGCATCTTTTGTGAAAAAAGATATGTATTTCCATTCGTGTATGATCTATCAATATATTTTGTCAGGGCCAAGCTCCTTGGCATAAGCATCAGATTTCGGTCCTGCATGATGCATGATGCATGATGGGTGGGAGTGCATGCAAGTCAGACACTCGGCTATCGTGTACATGTCTTGCCACATGAGGTACTATGCTAGATTAATTAGCGTTGTGCGACTTCATTCTCAACTACAAATGCATCAGTACTTCAGTGCACAGGAGGGACCACCTTCGACTTCCGAGGCAACAAACTAAAAAATACAAATTGAAGTCTAAATCGAATTTACATATCTTGTCCGTATACAGTCTCAGAGTCTAGAATATAGCAAGTAACAGGTTGTGCGTAGTTATGACCGGATGCTACACATAGGGAAGTCGTCAGATTATCTCAAGAATGCTTTAATCAAGGTGGGAGGACGCACGGAATGAATCATATGCCAATATGCACGAACACTATGCGCTGGTCCAAGGTCATGGGAATGTCCTCGTCACGAGCCAACGATTGGACCGCTTGGTGCAGCGCCCAGGCAGCTCGTTTGGAATTCATCGGGCCATCCCCGCAAAGGTTTTTGTAGAATGCCTCCACCAAGTGCTGCACGGTACTATCTGTGACTTTCCACAATGTCCCCACAACGCTGTTCACCCCGGAAAATTGCAGGCCGGCCGCTAGGTGTATCACTTCATCGGGCGTACTAAAGACGCCGACTGCGGTTTCACAGGCAGAAAGAAATGCAAATTCATGCTGAGACAAATCTGTCTGTGAGATGTCGAGGAGCGAAAGCGGCTCGTCCCGCATGAGAAAGGCCGACTTAAAGGGTTCGTCAAACTCTTGTGTCCCGTGGCATGCAAGATGGAGCCAAGTATTGTCTCGCAGTGCGCACAGGGCTCTTGATTTGGTGGCATCAACGCTGGTTATCTTGGAGAACGAAATGGTTGGGGGAGGGGGTAAGAGTCTCCGCACCAATTCCAGCTCAGGCTCCACAGCATCCAAAGTGGACGAGGCACCGGCTGGGCAATCCTGACCAATGGCAACGAAGGGAACTGACGGGGACTTGACATGACTTGCACGAGCCTTGATCAGGGCGGTGAGAGATGGTGTGTATGAAGAGATGTATTGTTGCGAAACGGACTTTCCCTTTGGCCTATACTCGCCAGCAGCATGCAACGGCAAGAAATTGAATAAAGAGGTCGGGCACCACCATATTCGGGAACCTCGTCGCGCAAATCTGGACAGATTCTCGACCACTGGGCAGATAACCATGTCCCACAACTCTCTCAAAGCTTTTGTCAGTGCCGTTTGCTTGCCATTAGGATCGGGGTCTTTTCTAACCGCCTCTTGGAGTGCGTTCACCAATTGAACGAGTTTCCGCAAATCGGTAGGGAGCTGAATGTTAGTTGGAGGTTGCTTGTGCGGGATGATGATGGCATGACAAGACGGCTCGCTTGCGATGAGAATGATGATGGGCCCTTCACGAGCTGCATCTTGAAGATCTGAGAATAAGGGGGAAGGAGGAAGCGTGAGAAGCCCTCGATCTTGCGGATCTCTCCTACAGCTCCATTCCACTCCTGCACTCGACGTCTGTACCGGGTTTCATCTGCTTCCACATTGACTATTGGAGTCCCTTCTGGATGGCTCGCAGGAGGTTTATCAAGGAGGGAGCTGACATCTCTAAATTTTTTCATCAGGGCCGCTGCATGATCGCCGCAAGTCTGGAGGCTGTCAAGAGGGGTGCGGAGTCGTGTCATCTGGGTCCAGATGATGGTCCTGCCTTGTTCCAACAACTCAACAGCGCGACACACATCACCACTACAAAGAGCACACGATGCAGCATCAACGGCAAGTGTGCTTGGGAAGTCCTTCATGATATTGTGACGAGATGATACTGAAGCGGTCTTAGACATGTAAGCATCCAGAAGTTGCATGGAAGTCGCATAAGCGTCCAGTTGAGTACCATGATTGTGTTGCTTAGCATGGCGAACCCAGAGTAGACTTGCTCGCAGGCGGAATAGCAAACTTCCAGAGACAACATTTGCTGCTGCCTTGAAATGATGCATGGCAGCATTTAGACTATCAATATCTTCACCTGCGCCAGTGACGTCCAGGCATGAACGATGGAACGACAGATAGACGTTAGCTAGCAACCTATGGGCTAGCAAGTGACCAGGGTCATGTTGGGTCAACAGAGTGAATGCATAGTGTAGATTCTCTCGTGACTGGTCTAGGTCATCTCTGTTGTGTTGGAGGGGAAAGCGGTTGCAGAGTCGTTTCGCGAGGTTGACTAATAAGATAAACCGAGCTGGGTGACCGACAGGGCGCAAGGCCAGCGCTTCCCTGTAAAGTGTGATAGCCTGATCCAAATCTTCGTCGTTGCCTCGGCGGTCAAAGCGGGAGGAGAGTAGAGTCGCGAGGTTATTTAATGACATGGACCGATCTGTGTGACCGACTGGGCACAAGGCCAGCGTTTCCCTGTGAAGTGCGATAGCCTGATCCAAGTCTTTGTCGTTGCCTCGGTGCTCAAAGCGGGAGGAGAGATTATTCGCGAGGGCACTTAATGACGCGAACCTACCTTTGTGACCGACCGGACACAAAGCCCGCGATTCCCTGTCAAGTGCGATAGCCTTATCCAAGTCTTCGTCGTTGCCCCGGTACTCAAAGCGGGAGGAGAGTACATTCGCGAGGTGATTTAATGACGCAGACCGATGTGTGTGACCGACCGGGCGCAAGGCCAGCGCTTCCCTCTGAAATGCGATAGCCTCGTCCAAGTCTTCGTTGTTGCTTCGGTGCTTAAAGCGGGTGGAGAGTCGTTTCGCGAGGTTATATAATAACCCGGACCGATCTGTGTGACCGACCGGGCGCAAGGCCAGCGCTTCCCTGTGAAGTGCGATAGCCTTATCCAAGTCTTCGTCGTTGCCTTGGTGCTCAAAGCGGGAGGAGAGTAGAGTCGCGAGATTATTTAATGACATGGACCGATCTGTGTGACCGACAGGGCGCAAAGCCAGCGCTTCCCTGTAAAGTGGGATAGCCTGATCCAAATCTTCGTCGTTGCCTCGGCGGTCAAAGCGGGAGGAGAGTAGAGTCGCGAGGTTATTTAATGACATGGACCGATCTGTGTGACCTGCAGGACACAAGGCCAGTGCTTCCTTCTGAAGTGCGATAGCCTGATCCAAGTCTTCGTCGTTGCCTCGGAGCTCAAAGCGGGAGGAGAGTTGACCCGCGAGGTTACCTAATGACTTGAACCGATCTGTGTGACCGACCGGGCGCAAGGCCAGCGCTTCCCTGTGAAGTGCGATAGCCTTATCCAAGTCTTCGTCGTTGCCTTGGTGCTCAAAGCGGGAGGAGAGTTGAAGAGCGAGGTTATTTAATGATGCAGACCGATCTGTGTGACCGACAGGGCGCAAGGCCAGCGCTTCCTTCTGAAGTGCGATAGCCTTATCCAAGTCTTCGCCGTTGCCTTGGCGCTCAAAGCGGGAGGAGAGTTGAAGAGCGAGGTTATTTAATGATGCAGACCGCTCTGTGTGACCGACAGGGCACAAGGCCAGCGCTTCCTTCTGAAGTGCGATGCCCTGATCCATGTCTTCGTCCTTGCCTCGACGCTTGAAGCGAATGTGTAACATTACGGCCAAATGACACAGCAATCGCCCTCGCTCAGCATGTCCGGTGTTGTAGTATCCCAGTGCATCATAATGAAGGGATATCACTTCATCCAAGTCACGCGGTTCATATCTCTCCAAACACCGCATTACTCGACGAGCAAGTTGATTCGGCGACAACGGAAGCATGGATGTGGCAGGCCGCTCCTGCTGAAGATCATTTGTATCCATGCTTCCATGCACAGCGGATGTTTCGATTGTCATCAAAGCTGCTCTGCAAATGTGGCTGTTGGCGTGGCAGACATCAAGCGCTTCGCTCAGTAACTCTTTAGCCGTGTCCGCATCTGTTTGAAATCCTCGTTTCACGAAGCGAGAGAGCAGACAAATGGCAAGATGTACTTGGGTCGTGGGTCGGTCCGGATGACCGGTGGGACGCAAATCAAGTGCGTCTTGAAAAAGAGAGATAGGTATGTCGAGGTCCAGGTATCTTCCTTCAACTTGGCAATTAATAAACTTTGCCGTGGCTAGATTGGAAAACGCTGCAGGGCGGTAGGGATGATCCACGGGGCAGAGATCCAAGGCGTGTTCGAAGTGGTTTATGGATTGGTCCAGATCCGTACTGTTCTGCGTCCTGCGGTATCGTGCGAGAAGACGATGTCCGGCATCCGTCCTTACTGCTAACACATCCATACCGCGAGATGTAAGCTACACGTTACGGCGATCAGCATCAAAATGCCAGACTGTGTTGATCGCTCACGGTAGTAAGGGGACAAAGAACTCCGCCATCGTTTTGATCAGAAAGTCGCTGCTCCACCGTCATGAACAGTGAAGTACAAGCAGATACGACGTCCTCCTGCTTTGGCTGAAGCATTATGGCTGTGATACTCGTTAGCATCTGTGAGGTGTTATTTGCAACAGATAATACTTACGACGAGACCTTTCGCTGCGATCCAGTAATTCTCCGACGGAGATCTCGAATGTGCGAAGGAGTTCTCCATGACAGACCATGGGACCCAATTCAAATGAGGCATACACGCTGACCCGAACTTTCGAAGATAGATCGCACGGTCTAGAGTCTTTGTCAATACCTGCAAGACAGACAAGGTTACAGACCACTTACAGAAGAATGCGCTCGTGCCATTCGAGGACAGCCTGGTCTACGTGTACAGATTTATTGCTTGTCTGATATTCAGCACCGTCAGCCTTGACCACCGCATGAAATCCGGCAGAGATACGTCGAAGACCGAGAGTGAGATCAGTTGCGCGAATAGCTTGGAAATCGTGAATATTTGCATAGTGGATATTGATATTACATACTAGTAATGACAACTTGCTGCACCCCACTGAGGTGTATCTCTCCCGGATCATGGGTGCGTTCTGGGTAGCTTGACTCCTCACTAAACAATAGGCTCTTTGTCAGGCATGATTTAGATGACCAGTGCTTCATATACATACTCGTCCTTTTCTTGCCTGAAAATGCGAGATCAAGTCCATGCGTATGCTATACAACACAACGACTTACGATCGTGGACGTTTTGAAGCCTTTGTCTTATTGTGGTCATGATTGCCTGACGACTTGCGCTTACGTTTTCCCCCTTTGAAGGGCTCGGTACTGGGAGCAGAATTCTCTACTGGAGGAGTTGGGCAAGTGTTACGCGATGACGCTGAAGAAGAGTCTGAATCAGAGTCTGATTTTGATGAGCTCGAAGACTCGAAGGTAACACGTCGACGACGGGCCATAATGATGTCTGAGGAATGGATTCATACTAAGACTTGAGAGTAAGATGTGTGTGCTGGAAGTCACGAAAAACTGTAGTACCTGTAAAGTCCTAAAGTACACAATTTGACAGCAGTTGCATATTATATGCGTAGACCGAGTAAACGGAAGTCTTATGGAGATTCACTCGGCCTTGCAAAGTTTCAAACCTTGGAACCAGAAACCTAATGGCAGTGGCAGTGAGATGAGATGGGATCATGTAATGCCTACTGATGGAAAACGTACGACCGATGCTGTAGCGAATTAGCTGTGGCGGCACAGCCTGAGCTTCTAGTATTCCATGCAGCAAAGCAAGTTACACTCATAACGTAGTTCCGTGCCTTCTCGCCCAACATGTTGTCTGACAGCAGTAGTAGGATAGCCTGTCCATATCAACACCGGTGATATCCGAGCAGTGCGGCTTCGTAATATGTAAATATTTTCTTGCGAAAGTGTGGAATGCCCTGCTCTTTACCTTCAAGCACTGTGACGAGCCTTGCTTGGATATCTGACAAGCTAAGATGACGGTGAATTTCCAAAAAAGTCGCAAGCGCGTGCACAAATGGTTTTTGAGTTAGGTTGATGAATTCTATTTTAATCAAAGTCTTTACATAAACTCATTGATATGTTCCTTCCGTCCTTTCGACTTATCTAGGCGCTGCACGCCATCCTGTGGTTTCGTCCTTCATAATCCTGCATGTTACATACAGCTGTAGTCAGCGTGCGGTAAATTTGGTCTTAGAGATGCACTAAGAAAATGCGGTCGCCAATGGAATGAAGATGGTACCCAACCGTGAGAAACATCGATTGCAACTTCACATGTACTCACCGTTGGCTTGAATCGAGTGCAACACAGTACTTCATGTCCAACAGCACCAAACCACGTGTTGACGATGAGGACGACGTCGATGATCTCGACGGTCAGAAGCCGACCATGTTTTCATAATCTAGATGCGCTCATAAAGGCTTGTAGATGTCCTGGATCAGTTTACTCCGTCCAAGGCTCCCGCGTCTAGTTTATCTCAACCATCGACGTCATCACCTGCTGTGAATGAACCAACCTCGTCCAAACGAAATACGTCTTCATCAAATGCCGACTTCGAAGCTGACTTTGCGAAATCGCTGGCTGAAGAAATGGAGGCTCTTTGGCGCGGTTTTGCGCAACAAGGAGCGACTGAAGGTATAACCCATGAAGACGAGACCGCAGAACAACGAGAAGAGCGGGAGCGTAACCTTGCAGCAGCTTGGGAAGCCATGCTGATAGAAGAGATGGATGGCGCGACCGACCCATCGCTCACACAGGGAGCGCCTATTGCCCCGAAAACTGGCGAAAAGGACGACTTCCAATCACGCATTCGGAACACTATGAACAAGCTCAAGGAGAGCGAGTCAGGCTTGAAGTCATCGGATCCGAGCAGTTCTGCTCCTAATGCTGATTCACTCGAAGCGCTTCTATCTCAATTCGGAGACGAGGATGAAGAAGATATGCAGGGTGTCCTAGAAGCCATGATGGGCCAGCTTATGGGCAAGGACGTCCTGTACGAACCCTTAAAAGAACTTTTGGACAAGGTAGGCCTGTTCTTAACATAGCGAAACCTCTGATTTTTCCCCTTCGTCATATCTGCAGTTCCCGGACTACCTCAAGGCCAATGCAGCTACACTAACGGCCGATGATAAGTCACGCTACGATGCACAGATTATCTGCATGAAGCAACTCCTCGAAATTTTTGAATTGAAAGATTACGCTGACAACGACGACAAGACGAGACTTGAAATCGTCGACCTCATGGGCGAGGTGCGTCAGCCCCAAGTGTACTAAACTCGACATAGCATTGACATCGCCGGTACAATCACAGCTTCAAAAACACGGGTCTCCCCCAGAGGAAATCATGGGCCCATTGCCCCCCGGATTGAGCATGGGCGCTGACGGTATGCCAAATATGCCAGATAACTGTGTTATCAGTTGAATGCATATCGGCCGAGGGAATGAATAACTTTAAGGGAATACCTGAGCTTGTAGGCTACATCAACATCGTATACTTATTCAAGCAACGTTCTGATTTTGGTTCATGTCAGTTCGACATCCGGTGGACCCTTCGCCCTCTGATGCTACATTTATAGCTTAGCGACTTGGGGTTCGAATCATGCTCTAGAGTTCTTCCGGACGACTGGGAACTCATTTATCACGCACATGATAAAGTCGGTGCCGAATGATGAACCGAAGGTATATCTGGAATTGTTGATGATCTCAATCGCATGTTCACGCAAGGTTGTCTACCTGGACCGCAAACTTACTCTTCGGACTGTTTCCGAGGTCGTGGATGCGAAAAACACAACATATGTTGTCAACTCTTTCACGCGCTTTACCGACGGGCTTGTATTTAGTAGTGGCTGTCAGTGCGCATCAGCCCGAGGTCGATGTTAATTTCCGATCTGTGAGTCGCTTCCAGATAGTATGATGACATTTCAGTGTCTCCTCCTGCCAGCGCATCATCTTATCCCTAGTACTGTACTTGGCGAAACTCCTTAGCTAGCTAAGGACTGAAATAGCAATAATACACACGACGATTTGATGCTGCTTCTCTTTGCGCCCTGCGTGTCTCCGAGCGTGATGGTGGCTATAATCTTTGTAACTTCTTGACAAACTCCTTCGATACTATATGATCGGCCACTTCGGTCTCTCCACATTAGTGTCACTCATCGGGATCAAAAGTACTGATGGATGATGGCATGATTGAACAAAGTCAGAAGTTCTCTTGATGTTCGTCGCGCCCATGTATCAATACATATTCTACTCTAGTTGCAAACCATTTAAACTTTTTTCGCAGATGCACGGATACAATCCTAAGAACCCTTGAAACCTACAGCAACAAATCGCGGGCAACCCTGATTACGCAGTAATCAAAGGTAAGTGAATAAGAAGTTTAAGAAAAAAGGGACTCGAGACTATCAAGCGTATCCGAACGATTCAACGTGCAGCGTCACACTCGGTCCACCACTGAGGATACTAGAAGGCCCAGAGACCGGGAACCGAAGCGCATGACGGACCGCACGTGCTATACCCTGCGATCCACAAACTAATGTCGCACCCGTAAGTTAATCGTTCTTGTAGGTCGGGGTAATAAGTACTTACCGCCCACCGACATCCTCCCCGAGGTTACATCGACCTCTTCTTTGAGCAGTGCATCTAGATCTGCCCTTCCATTTTCCGTCCTAACGCCGCGCAGCGACAAGAATGACAGTGATAAGGAATTTTTCCTGACTACTATGTGTTCTGGATTGCTTTTCTTCTCAGTCGAACTTGAAATGCTCGAATTGTCTTCCCCGGATGAAGATGCGGTGATAAAGATGCGAATAGAGACTGCCAAAGATGGCGGAGCAAGCTGAACAGCATTGATAAGTGCTTCTTCAATCCATTGGATACACTCTACGATGCATGACGTTAATAATCTCAAAGAAGAAGCTGCGGATTGTTGTGAATATACGCACCAGCCCCGCGAATGGACCAAATGAACACCACGCGCGTACAAGAGCTTTGCCCTTTGCGTACGCGTCTATAAGAAGGATCAATCATCACGACAACAATCAAAATGAGCGCGCATACTCGATGATGTTAAGGAAGACCGGGAGGGTATACGAGACACCAGACCCGCCTGAATTCGATCAGTGCCATGTGATTGCGAGACAATACACAACTCACCTGCCACCAATACAGAGGTATCGTATGAACCGAGGTCAGGAGATGGGCCGTAAGGGCCATCTACAAAAACTTTGATAGTTTCTTTCTTGACGGCTACTTCCTTTAGCTTTTTCGTAAAACCTCCCTGCACGTTGACCAAAAATACCAACTCCTTCCAGAACGGAACGCTAGATCCCGTAACCTCAGCGCTGGATTGATCCTCCGCCGATGCGGTCGACAGCAGACTAGAATCAAAACTCGCAATAGTAAAGGGGTGCGCTTCGAATGGCAGGGTCGAAACTGAGGGCATAATTAGATACGCCGTCTGTCCTGGAGACCAATGGAAATGCGGGGGTCGGCATAGACGTAATCTAACGACATTTTCGGAAAGCAATTCTGTCGCTGCGTCCATTGTCCCAGTTCCTGACTTGAACCCAAAGTAAGAGTGGTTGAATACAACTAGTCGAACCGCCCGGATGAAGCGATCGAAAGCCCAGAACACAAACGAGGGCCATATCCAATATGACCTGCTGTTCGCTGCAAGTCAGAAACCAAGCTGTCTGTATTCGTTTGCACTTACTCAGCACCTTTGGTGTGGTAATATCCTCCCACCAAAAATATACTGCGTTTCGTCTGTCAATGACAATTACAAGCGAATAGACGTGGTGCACCCACAGGACGCCAAGGAAGTGAACATAAAAGAAGACCTCATACATGTTGCTGCGAACGGGGCGCAGTGATACTATGATCAGAATAGAGAAAGCGACCATGGCAGTGACACCGGCGCGAAGCCAAGGTTCGCTCAAACTCTCCCGAAAGCTTTCGATCATTTCCATTGGAAAATGGCAAATATGAAATCGAAGATACGTACTAGGGATTGGATACAATATGGCCAGCCCCATGTACCCAAAGTAGCATGAAACATGTCCTAGCCGTCATTCGATGGATATAATTAAGCTTTGCGTTCATAAGTAGGTGCCACGTGGATGGCTATTAAGTGTCATACCTTATCGTAACTGATGCCTGTGACCACTGATGCGAAAAACTCAGCAAAACATCGGATTAAGAACGTTTCCACCTACGAGATACGGGATTGTTCTTTGTGCCAAGAGCCGTGACGATAGGAAACTGACTGGACGCCAGGATTGCCTATGCGGTTGCTCCAGTAGATGATATCAAGCTTCTGACCCTCAACTGAGGTGGCTGCGTAGTTCAGTGATTAATGTGGTGTGACCGCCGCCCACAATTTTGCGTACTTACTATTAATGAAAGCATAGATCAACAGAAGGGACGATGTATGCCACAGTGACAAAGACCTCTGCCATGTTGAGGGTATAAGATTGTCCTATTTCCAGGGTCCATCGGAAGGCAACAACGCGGTAGAAATTTATGAGCGCAAGCGGAATTCGACGAAAAGAAAATTTCTGATGAACGCCATTGGTGGTAGTCGTTTCTTCGTCGAACTCGTGGTGTCCCCGCCTGGCGAACTTGGAATGAAGGAACAATCCCCACTGGAAGCAGCCGATCACGAAGAGAAAGGCGGCGAGAGTATACCAAACTTGTTCAGGGTACTTGGTATTTTCATCTTCGAACAAGGTTAGGTCAGCTTCAGAGAATTGAGAGCTCGACATCCCAAGTTGTGAAGAAAATGTGGGCTCCAACAACTTGAAGGCTAAGAAAAGAGTAGACTAAATAGGAGGAACATATCAGTGCGGTTCGACAAATTTGAATATAGTGTGAGTTCGCGAGGGAATGATGTTTCTGTATGCCGAAATCGATACTCGTACGCCACGTACTACATACCACGTCTGGCTAAGAATGAAGGTTTGAAGGATGGCCAAGAGGGGATTGATCGCTCCGGGCTGCCTTGCTGAAAACCGGGTGAATGGGCTGCGGAAGTACTTCAGTAGATTAAGTGGGTAACCATCAAAAATCTTATCTAGCAAAGATGCAATTGCAAGGTACGAATGCTCGAAGAGTTACATAAAACTCGAAAGTCGAAAACAGTAGCGATAGTAAGCTTTACCAGTAATTGCGCAGCTCGGATTATTCGTCCAGCGTCGCATGTTGTCACAATTGGTTTGGTACTTACTCTATCGTGTTTGAGCACGCCAGTATTACACATTGTCGTGTTCGTGTTCGTGTTCTGTCTCCATTGGATGTATGAACGGGGAGATGGATCTACAATTTGAGCTTGTACCTTGATTCTCGACCGCTCTCCACAGCCTCAACTATGATCATTTAATATTGCTTAGTTTACGTCTTGCGAACGCATGGATGCAAAGGCAACGCCTCGCGGGCCAATTCCGTATTTGCTGAATCATTGACTCATTACCGTGACAGCATTGACATATTCCGTCCTGGATTCGCGGGTTCACAAGGTGTCCAAGCTGCTGATTCTAATTACCGATGATATAGCGGACATGAAAGTTGAGGTCAGAAAGTTCCGTGAGGTGAATAATTGGACTCATCCGTGTGTGACAATGGACGAAGACTTTTCGAGTCGTGAATGAGCTTTTCACCGCCATCTCAGTGACTGAGTTCTGATATTGTCGTCTCCATGATGGTCGCCGTTGATTTAGTTAAGATTTGATGGCACGTTGACGAGGAATGTGTGATTCGAATAAGCGACCATCCGAGTGTACGCTGAACCGATATGTTAAACGGATTAACCCAGTTTATTTGATACAAGCGATGAGAGAATTTCTACAACCGAAACTGTTATGTAAGACACGGTCACTATTGCAATAAAGGGCGCTAATCCATACTCTCCAAGCGTTACTCCTTGCTGTCCTCTTCCTCTTCCACTCATCCACTCATTCCTCCCCTGCTGCTACCCTTTCTTCTCTCTCTCTTCTATTCTTCCTTCGATATCTTATTTGTCTTGTCTCTGCCTTCCTTCTTAAAAGCATCAGATTCTTCCAAAAATTCAACCATTGCCGTGATTGCGCCATGATAAGCATACTGGGCAAGAACTCTCACTCGAGCTTGCTTTATGGGACCACGTCATCATCTTTCTGATCAGCTCTTTCCCCTACCTGTCGCTCTCATCGTGATCTCCGACCCTTTACCTCAGCGAAGATCGCAACTGTGAGAGTTTTCAAGAGGTTCATTCCAGATTCTATCTTACTGCTCCATCTGTGCTGACGTTGTCGATGTACTGGGTTATCGCGCACCATAATGAGTATATTGGGCATTCCTTCATGGCAGAGTACTTCGTTCCGGTAGTTGCTCTTCACGGGAAAGACATGAACGTCCTCCAGTATAAGCGACTACTGGAACGAAGATGGAAAGCAGAATCCTTCAAGTTGTTCGGCTGCTCGTGTCTCACTCCACGACAGTCACTTACATCATAGTTTATCGCACTTTATTTCGTACTGCACGCTCCAAAAAAAATTGGCGAAGTAAATTTTTTATTTAGTAGGGCTACTGTGTTCCTTATGAATGTTCGTCTGGGAATACACGATTCGCATGGATCATGGATGTAACATGCTGCGGGAGGTGTACCATCATTACAAAAAAGAAAGTTTAAAAGTACAAAACTGGACACGAAGGCGTACACGGCCGTGGGTACAGGTGAGAAGATTTCTGCTGTTCAGAATATACATAACGCGTAACATTGTGGCAATTCACCATCAATCAAAGAAGATACCGCCATCGATCATTATCTGTCCGTGAATCATATCAGATTGCGTCCCTCGGTACGAGTGAGAATATGCTTACCGTTTGGCCTGCGAAACAGCGCATTACATCCATCAGCCACTGATCTTATGAAACCCGGCCATGTACGATATACACACCTGTGATGAAACGTGCTTCCGGGGTCACCAGAAATGAAACCAGGTTCGCGATATCCTGGGTAGTTCCGAGGTCACCTACGGCTGACAACCGTTTGAACTTGAAGTAAGAAAAAAATGTTAAAATTAGCATATCATGCACATTGGCAAAAAGGTCACCTCATCGTAAACGTCGTTATAATCAGCTGATCCAGCCAACTTGGCAACTACACGAGGTAGAATTTACCACCATATATTAATGCACAGATAATGAAACTTACGCATTGGTGTTTGAATTGTTCCTGGCGCATATGCGTTCACTGTGATTCCGTTGCGACCAAGTTCGATGGCTTACGGAGAATGTTACTGAGGTCGGGCGCTTATAAGACTAAAATCCACCCATACCTGCGGTTTGCGTCAACCCTCGGATAGCAAACTTAGACGCACTGTAAGCGCTGAGTGAAGCATGCCCTGAAAAGATACGTCATCATACAAGAAGAAACAGGTGCATATATAGACCTGCCTTTCTTTCCCGCGAGGGAGCTCGCACCGATAATTCGCCCACCATCACCTTGAGCTACCATCTGCTGCGCTGCATACTTGTAGCTGTAGAAGGTGCCTGTGACGTTGACGGAAAGCACAGACTGAAAGTCCTCAGAAGTCGCTGCGAAAAGCTTTCAGTAAGCTCCAGCGTTAGGCGGTCGACTATAAAAGTCTCACTTTCCAAGAGTGGTTTTGTTCTGATGATGCCCGCGTTTGCAACAAACTATGAATAAGATAAGTTTGGCAGTCTATTGGCAATTGAATCAGTCGTAAACAACTCACAACATTCAAGCGACCAAACTCTTTAACTGCACTCTCGACCAAGCCTTTGACATCCTCCTCGACACTGACATTCCCAAACACAATCAACACTCTGCGCTCCGGGAAATCGGTAGCGATGTCTTTCTTGACTTCCTCCAAATTCTCTTTGTTGCTTTCCAAGTCGTTGATCACGACGTCGTAGCCATCCCCTGCAAGGCGTATTGCGATGCTGCGCCCAATTCCTTGCGCAGATCCAGTGACGACTGCGACGCCTTTGGAGTTGGATTGTGTGGACGTCATATTCTTTGACCTGGGATATGGGGAAATGCTAGTTTCTTGCTATTATCTCATGGGACGCAGGCCCTTTTGTACTCAGCCTAGTGCAGACTCGGGCGCCTCAATTTATCGAACCTGTAAGTGGCGAATGCATAAGCATCTAAGGCTAACAATTTCCCCACGCCAGAAGCTTCACGAAAATGCATAATTATCTTTCTGTACGTTGTTCACGTTACCATTCCAGGACGACATCACATTTAGAACTGAGCGCTGAGCTGTGCTAGGGATTCTTTGTAGGGCATCTGTCCTTCCACTGAAACAAAAGCGACTCGTTTATCCTGCTATTCGCTTTGTCATCACCATTGTCTTGCGGTCTTGCGAGGCCGAAACGAATTCATCTTGTGATGGATGAAGAGCTTGTGGCGTTACTTGCGAGAGTAATATTATCCGAAACAATCAGCAATATGGCAGCAAAACCCGCGGTAGTCGATGCTTTGCTGCAACCTTTCGGCAATATCTTATCCTGTGGCGGAGCACACGGAGTCATTCCTGGCTTCTACCTGACATCAGGCCTCCTTGACGTTCCGAGTCAACCTAGATTATTCCATTCCTGAGCTTAATTCTTCCTATTCTAAGACAGTACAAGTCCTGGATCTCAAAGTAAATGAGGTACGTGTCAGCAGAGTAGTTAAGTTTTCAATCACCACCCACCAAGTATATTTTCTAGTCATTTATAAGGAATAGCTTGTTAATTGTTATCCGATTTTGTCGGTCCACTGCTCAGCAAGTATATTTTTAGGAAAGCTTGTTATTGTTATCTGACTTTGTCGGACCACTGCTCATCAAGTATATTTTCTAGTCGTTTATAAGGATTAGCCTGTCACTTGACTCTGTTGGACCTTCTCTAGGTCCCTGTGACTCGGATACTCGGCACCTGCATGGTCTGCTCTGCCTCTACTCGCTCGTTAACACTACTTCCTTTCTCGACAACTTCCGGTCCAGAAAGTCCCTTCCTGGTCCACGTTTTCCTCGGATTTTTAAGGTCATCTATTTAGGGAACTTAGTCTTGACAGCATGACTGGGAACGATCCTATGAGAAACTCGATGGCTAGCCCTTGATCCAATGGCTGACTGTATCCCATAGCCGAACTGTATCCTAGTGTCGAACTCGATCCTCTACTGACTCCATGCCCTGCAAGTCCTGCATACGAAATCAGTACGCCTACACCTTGCCCTCGTCGGACTTCAAGACGCACATAGTATGTCAAACATATCAGAATCGAGCCGCGACTCAAAAATGACCAACAATGACCTCAGTGCTGAGAGAAAAGACTAGCATGACATCAAAAAGAAAAGGAGGTGACCGGCAGACTTTGACCATTAACAACCAAGCGCGCGTCTACAACAAGTGTCAGTCCCTCTTGCACTGCACCATGAGCTTCACGAAGGTGCCTATTGCCCTTTCCCAAGTCTAGAGAGAATGCACAAGACGCGTGTCTATTGGACTTTTTCTTTGAGCTCCGATGTCGGCTCAAGAACATACATCATGCATTGACGCTTGTGCACAGAACCTTGATGCTTTTCTCGACGTCAACGAACTGAAAGCTTAGAGAGCGATAAATCGACCATATACATACACAACGAAGAGAGCTCGTAGTCTCCCGGTTCCGGGAAATGACTCCTGTGCGCTGGTCGGCCGCCGATCTGTAATATGTACCCATTGCAATTGAAGTGTCTGCTCTCTTGCAATTGCGTGCTACTATTCCAAACCTCATTTAGTTACTAACCTTGTTCGACAGCAACTTTCCGTTGATTTCGTTGTTCTGTAGGTCGCATTATTCCCACTGCCTTGGCAAGGAAGTGCACGGAGATCATTTCCCTTCTCGAATAGGTGAGCTTGATTCTACCGCAGACAACGACACCCTTCTGTTATCGGGGACTGGTGGTGCGGCCGAGCGCCGTTACGACCTTGTAGTGCTAATTTTGCTCAGTTTCCCGCCAAATATGCAGTCAGACTTTCCTTTTGGAATTGCTTTGCAAGTAGTAAAGTCACCCAAAGTTTGGGCCAGGTTGCTGTCGACGTGCGATTTGACTGGAGTTTGCAGCAGTGACGTCTCCCTCGGACCCTCGCCACTCCGAGTCCACGTCGATTCCCGTTGGCGCTACAAATATCGAATCGCCAAGAAAACCTTCGTGCGCTGGATATTGTCTGATAAGGTCATATTAAAAGTGTACTATCTCAGCGTAGTGCTGGCACAGACTGTCCGGGTTTCTCATTCGCCTCATGAATTGAGTCGATCATTACGCTGAGTGCCTTGCCACGTAAGCAGGTCCATGTACTTATCAAGCCATCCTTGACCACTTCATGGACATGAAACGTTTATAATTAGTGATCTCAGCCAAATGGACGCACAAACCAAGGTTGAGTTTGCCTTGTGATTCCATTGTCGTTGGGATGCACTAATTGTCGGAGCTTTGATTCGGTAACTCCTTCAAGTTAGCCTGCTAGTACATATCGTATGCTCCTTGGTTTGGAAGAGAAGATAAGGGAATTGACATTTGATTTCCAATGTTCACCGTGGACGAACGGGCCGGGTATTATATTATGGCTCTCAAAGTAGCTCGTGGATACATTCAGGGCCCAGGGGGAATGTACAGAAGACGCCACAAATGGCAAATGCAGACGCTGAGTGTGACAAGATCATTCTTGCTTGTCTATCAACGTTTTATGCGGTTCCAAACGAAGACATGCAAGTCGGCGGTCAGTTCTGATCTTCGTCTACGGTGACCACTGACAACTAACAACACATTGTGTCGAAGATGGCGAATTCTGATTACTTCTGGAGGGATTTTAAGCAAACCGTGCGGAACACCTTCTGGTTAAAACACGACCCACCTTTGATATCGATATTGCTTCCGGGCTTGGTCTCACTTTCATTCTCATGGCATCTTGAACAATAGCCGACGTCAGAACAAGGTGCGGCCAAAAGACATGACAAGCTCTCGGGTGGGAGTTCCATGCATGCTGATCGATGAGTTTGACGTGGGACGGTCGTAAGCCTGCGCTGACAGAGGGACAGGATATGTTGCGTCAAGTACGAATGTTGTAGCTAGGTATGTATGCGCACTGAGATGTTGTTGCTGCGAATGGATGTGCGTCATCAGTCGGCGGGGCAATATTGAAAAGTTCTTACAGCTGTTTTCATATCGATAGACCAGAATTTCGAAAATTCATTCAGCCGCTTTTGTTTGTTGTTGGAACCACACCAAACACAGGCGCTCGCTACTAAGCTACTTTTGTAAGTCTCTAACCCGACTCGAACTTGTGGGGCTTGTGTGGTGTATTATGATCATCAAGTACTAGTACCTGTAATTGTACATTATCCTTGCGCTTTCACTTACTGCAACGTCCTGTGCTGTAAGTAGACGAGGACGACCACTTTCCAGAGGTTTTCGAACAACAGAGCCTGTGAGTTGCGAGAGCCGAAGAACGCGATCAATTGACTGTTCGATGGCTGCATCCCATCACTTGTGCTATGGCCTTTGATGTCATGCCGTGTGTGGACATGATAACCCACTGCCGTTTCGCAGCATCTGGTATATGTCGACGGTTTCCGTTCATAATGATGATGGCCGGCAGTTGTTGTACTAGTACCAAGCAACCGAGTCGGACAAAAGAAGCTTAGTAGCGAGCGCCTCTGTTTGGTGTGGCTCCAACAACAAACAAAAGCGGCTGAATGAATTTTCGAAATTCTGGTCTATCGATGTGAAAACAGCTGTAACATCGAGAAACACTTCATTCCTATCAGGACGGACCGGGACCGTTGGACCGTGGATATATGATACAAATTAGTCGTTGACGTGTTCCGCTCGGGTCGCGTCAACAGATTTAATACAACACTTGGTCTGAATTATATGGTCCAGTCAAATGCGTCATTCACGTCATTCCGAGCACCCTTGCACAGCAACGGTTTGCTCAGAATGAGGGAAATGGTCATCCACTGTACGTGAGTTGGGAAATACCCTCAAGTAAAGCTGGAATGAAATCCATCCTTCAAATGGATGCCAAGGACAAGAACGAGGAACAAACCTCAAGGAGCACAGCATCTGAAAGTTCAAGGGTTCAGAATGGCTGCAACAGGACTCACGATGTGAAAGTTCAAGGCCTGTGTTGAGAAGAAACGTGGGTGGTAAATTTCACACCGACACGTCCAATATCGAGGGTGATCGATACGATCAAGTGAATTGTCTCATACCACTTGTAAAACATACCAAATGACAATAGAGCCTTCCCTTACTACGAGTACGAGGAATCGCACACACCGTGGGCCGCAATAAAATTTCCAGCGCATCGTCCATGCAAAAATGTGCGTGAGCCTTGGTGCCTCGTCGCGTACCATTCTCAAACCCACGATTCAATTTCATGAAGCCGGCTGGATAGAACGTGCCATGACAAATATGCTTAAGGTGTGAAAGGTCATCTAAATAGATGAGGTGCAAGGAAGAGAGGATGAAAGGTAGCTTAGGAAAGCGATGATTTTATGCCATCGATGGTGATAGAAAGACGAAGAAGGGAGATGCGGAGATAACATGAGTCGGGAGATGACGGGAAGAGCAGTCACACGACTTGCCACAATGTGACAACGCCTGTCTATTGCAGCTGATGAATTTTAAACCGTGGCAGGGTCTTGCAGGGTTCCGTGATGCACCTGCGATGAACGGACTATGAAGCTCGTTGTGAAGCATGTGAACGTCTAGATTCTGAAGAAGGAACAGCTCAGCGCTAGCACGATGACGAATGCCTAGTATTAAGTACTGGAAGGCTTAGTCAGCGGAAGTGTAAGATGTTCAATCCCCTATTGATAAATCAAGACCTGGCTTCATTAGGCCTTCATCGGAAGAACTAGTTGCGCCCGGTTCACTCCAACTGAATCTAACATCTTCTCTCACAAACCACCATGTCCACACAAGCTGCAGCACCTTCTTCGCTACCTCTCGTGGCTTCGAAACCCAAGAAGCAACCCTACCCCTTCTACCTCGGTGGTGTTGCAGCAACAATTGCTGCTTCCATCACCCACCCCCTTGACCTTACCAAGGTCCGCCTTCAAGCGTCGGGTGACAAGGGTATGGTAGATTCCATAAAGAAGACCGTCCGCACTGCCGGCGTCCGGGGGCTCTTCGATGGTATCACTGGAACATGGATGCGCCAGATGAGCTACAGCTTGTGTCGCTTTTGGGCATACGATGAGAGTAAGAGGATCTTGGGAGCTACACCCCAGAGCCCTGCATGGGTTCTCGCCACAGCAGGTGTCATGGGTGAGTACGAAATCCTATATCGTACGATCGATGATACTGAGACCCGAGTTAGCTGGCTCCATCGCAGGTGTCGTTGGTAACCCTGGCGGTAAGTCTCGATGACATATGTTGTCACCCCATGCGCTGAGCAGCGATTTCGCCTGATTAGAGGTCGTCATGGTGCGTGTCTTGCTCTGTCACCTTTGCCTCGTGCTCACAATATGTCTTCCATTACGTATTTTCAATTTCGCCATCGAACCATGATTTCCGCTCCCGCCCGGAACGTCTTCGCCCCCTCTGATTCAAATCGCGCCATATTTATCAGGTCCGTTTGCAAGGAGACTTCGCGAAACCACCCGAAAAGCGGTTTAATTATAAGCACTGCTTTGACGCATTGTTCAGAGTAAGTGTTGATCTAGACGTGTCCCGCGCGGTTCCGTGCTCCGTGTTTCTTTATTTTGGTCGTCAGTCTTCCTAGCGTCGACTTTGTCTCAAGGACAGTATTATCGGGGGGCGTCACTGCGCGAATCCAAACGCAGAAAGCCATACGGATCTAAACTGGCCGCATAGCAGCGATGGGAGAATGGGAACGCGAAAGAGTGTATTGTTCCTCGCTTGCTCATCCTTTATACTCCCATGCGCCGCTCTATCTCCTATCTTGCCTATTCCGCCATTTTCGTCAACCTTGTGATATTATTGGCTGTGCCGAGCATTCACCCGTGCTTGGACGGTTCTGACTTGCACGCGACGACTCTGCGCCATGGTATACGGAAAGCGTGCTATCATTGATGGCCAGGTCATAATGCATTATGGATGGACACATGGATCAATGCGTTTATATGACATCAATTTGCCGATCACTCAAAGGAGATCAGCAGATACCAATGTGGAACACCGCATTGTGCAACACTGTAGTCTACTTCTTTCTTCTCCTTACCTTTTAGTATCCACTTCCAGTTATTTCCCAACTGTTTTGGACTGTCCCTGATATCCGATCTTGTGTATTCCGAGGCCGAGGTGCTGACGTCATTATTGCAGATGGTCCGCGAGGAGGGCCCATCATCGCTATTGCGAGGTGTGGGCCCAAATGTCTTTCGGAGTATCTTGATGAACTCCAGTCAGCTGGCTTCGTAAGTTGCCCTTCTCACCTTCTCATCCATGTCACATGTCTAACCCGCATTCAGGTACGACTTCTTCAAGGCTGAGCTCCTGAAGACAAAGTACTTCGATGACAACATTGCTTGTCATTTCACAGCCAGTTTTGCAGCAGTGCGTTTTAGTTCTTCTCATTTCTTACATTCTTATCTCAAACTCTCTTTTAGGGAACGGTTGCAACAACTGTTTGCTCACCCGCAGACGTGCTAAAGAGCCGTATCATGAATGCTTCTGGGCCCGGATCGAGCGTGAGTCTCGTTTTTTTGCGATTAACCGGCCACGCGTGACACTGAGACACTTAAAGTCGACGATTGGAGTGATCCGGTCCTCTCTAGCAACCGAAGGCCCAATGTTCATGTTTAAAGGCTGGCTCCCCGCATGGTCGCGTCTCCAGCCCACCACAATCCTGATTTTCTTAACCCTCGAGCAACTGAAACAACTCGTCGACTGGAAGCGCGGATCGTTATAAATTGATCGCGGTTCATCCCTTTTGAATGATCAAAATATTTGAATGTGGATTTGAATTTGTTGCTTGGAGGGACCATGTGTGCGATACCACGCATAGATTTATCCCGGAGATATCACTGAGTGGAATTGTTGATCTTTGATTTCTAGGCGCTCGCTAGATTATATCGTTGCGCCACGCTGTGGTTTTGTATTTCACTTGAGTTGCATAACGCGCTTTTGTGTTGTCACGTATTTTGTGAGCATGCTATTGGGGATGGTGTTTGATTGTAGCGCGACCTACCCGCTAATGTGATAATGAGAATTCGCTTCCCAGTCGCGTCATAACGCTAGTAGAGGTAGGAGGTCTCTGTCAATCTGACGAATTATTCGTACAAGAGGGGACTGGGAGGATGCTGAAAACGAACTGCGATACCGGACGAGGAGAAAGATTAGTATTAAAAGGGTATCGATCGATCTCGAATTTTGAGCACCCACATTGTGATCATTCTCGCACTTGTCAAGCCATGGCGAGGTTCTTATTATCTACACGTCCAAACATTCGATTTGATCCGTGGACACTGCCTTATTTTCATAGCCTGTGAATTATCCATTCTCCACTTAGGGGTCGATACGTAGATCAAGCGGATTTTCATGCCCATGTCAACGCCAATCCTCTATGTATATGAACTGTCACCATCCTCTCGCGTAGCGTAACCCTGCATCGAGGTACTTCTGCCACGATGGGTACACCAGGAACGCTTTAGTACTAGTACCGACCCTGCCTGATCGTTGGCGAAGAAACCACAATAGCCAACGGACGTTGTTCGGTCCCTCGGCGATTCGGGGCTGGCATCATATCTCCCAGGAATGTCTGGGAATACGTTCGTGCTTGCTGTGGGAAAGGGAATACTTGTCTTGGCGATGATGCAGTTCTTCAAGAAGCTTAAGCTATCGATTCAGGGGTATGGGTCGGCGGCCCGCTGCAGGCGTGGTAGATAAGGACTAGGAGTTGGTGGAGGCGAGTAGTATGAGCCGCGCTTGCAGGAATAGCGTTTGTTTGAAGGAGTCTTCCGAGACTAGTCTGTCTAAGTGAGCCTGTCACTAGTCTAGTCCCATCTAGATCAATAGCAGGAAGACAGCCGTGGAATCCTTCCATTGATCTCTTAGATAGATGTCATGACTCAGTCCTCGAGGCCTCAAGCTCAAGAACAAACTGCTGTACGACTGTCAAGCTTCAACGAAATTTCAACTTGAAGTAAACTTGCGGCATTATGCGTTATCACCTAACGCAAAATGACACCTCCCCGTACCAAAAACCAATATTGGTTCTCGAAATCAGACCCAATGAGAGCACTCGTGAATTGCAGGAAAGGAAATGATACAGGTGTGCCATGCGCTGAAACACCGATCAATGGTTGATAGGCGCCATTTTTGCGATAGTAGATACAACTTCAACGTCACTGGTAGCCAAATGAAGTGAAAAACGTATGCGGGTAGATAGGGCTACAGTATATCAAATGCGGGATACATGATACAAATGGAAGAAACTTGAAATGCGAATTGCTCATACAGATTAAACATAACGTTCATGCGAGCATTCTTGAAAATGTCCACATCGCTAAAGTGAAGAATGAACACCACAAAGTGGCGGCAGAGCCCACCTGCATGCGCTCTTGTGCGCTATTTACCTGTCCAGCTTGGTTGCTCCCGCTTATACCATGAGCGGATGCGGGAAGAGAAGATGCCATAGGAATCCCCCCAATTCCGGTGCTCAGCGGAGAAGAAAGCGAAGATGGCGGCAACATTTTCGTTCCTGCAGGAGAATGATAAGACGGTCTGCCAATGTCAGAAGATGAGAACCAACCAGGAAGATCATACTGTTCTGTAGATGCTGCTGAGACAGCATCCTCTAAACGTTGGCCGGCATCAGAAGGAACGGTAGACAGGAACCCGATCCGTGGAGGGTCTTGCGAAAGTCCTGTGAAAGAACCATAATAGAACGCTGCGAGCACGCTAGCAAAAAATGAGCGATCTAGGACAGCAAACCTAAAGGACAACCGAAGGAGCAAGAAACCAAAAAACGGTGAGCCGCAGCTCCCGCTTGGAATACGCGAGGAGTTCCGCATGAATCCGTCCTCTCTATCTCCACAGCTGCAGACAAATACATATATGACGGTCACTCACCCTTTCAGAAACGGATCTCCTAGACTCCAGCTGTACAGGTATCCACCCCCACCGAGAACAGGCACGTCAGTCTGTGCAAGATTCGCCCCGCACACTTGTGCGTTTCCGGAGTGCACTTGATTCACGAAGTCTCTTGGGTCGACGGGGAACATGCGACCACCAATCTGGAATGCCAGTGTATGCGGAAACGAACAGGCAAAGTGAGGTCCCCCCAGCATGTTCTGGATGTACGAAATGACGTCAGGCGGACCTCGAATCAAAGAATTGCCCTACAAAGAGATGTTAAATCCGGTACGAGTCAGTGGACTATGGATGACGAACCGTGTCAATCAGCGCTGACAACGAGATATTACTAGAACATAACTGCGACCGAGGAAGTTTCACGCCGTCAAGAAAGACATCATCTACCGGAATCTCCCAAGCAATAGGATACGCCTTTCGCGGGCGAATTAAATGCTTGATGTACAACACCCCAAGGTGGAACGTACCTCAAGAGAAGCATCTTGTGTCAAGCCTTCTTGTTGAAGCGTATATTGACGCACAGGAACCCACGTCAAGCTCTCATTTTGAACCCCAGATGGCAGTCCACCTATAGAAAGCATGCCTTCGTTCCCTCCAATCTCGATTGTATCTCGCTGCAGAGCAATCGTGAACATGGGCGACGCAAGCCCTCCGAGCGAAACAAGGCGAGGAATAAATGGACCGGATACTCCAAAAGAAGAAACGATCGCAGACGAGGTCGTCACCTGACGTTTCAGCTGAGGCATATACTGGTAAGAGGGAGGATCGACATGTCGAAACGAGGAAATTCCAAGGACGGAATTGTCAAACCAGCGCTTCCGCATAGCAACGATACGCGAAACTACATCGCGATGAAGACTTCGTGG
The DNA here is from genome assembly GCA_016647645.1 of Suillus variegatus. Taxonomy (NCBI): domain Eukaryota; kingdom Fungi; phylum Basidiomycota; class Agaricomycetes; order Boletales; family Suillaceae; genus Suillus; species Suillus variegatus. Next base: position 24,415 of record JABBWF010000171.1, read on the forward strand.
TCTCGAGACCTGTTGTTGGTTCAGGAACATGTCGGTCCAGATCACACTCCACAGACTATCAGTACGACGCATTTGTCTCAGGTAGTCGCTCACCTGTTGAGAGGAAACCCGAGTCCAAAGATCCCAGAGCACCGAGTCTGAGCCACAGACGTATTGGTATCGTTGATCGCTGCGAAATACTGATCCTGCAAAGTAAGACCTGCCAGTGACACAGCGTCATATCCAATCATCCCTCTCGCATACGTCCCAGTCTTCGAATCGCCGTACACGAGGGCAGCATCCAGGCCTATACCATGGAACGTGTTCGGTGGGTAAAGAGCCGTATCTGCTGAGGAGCATGTTCCCTGGCATACGTTGGACAGAACCCACAAGTCCGAGGAACCCGTGTCTTGTGCGCTCCTCAGCCTCAGATGCAGTGCTCCGGCTGTATATTTGAAGGCTCACCTAGGACGACAGGCAAGGATGTACCGCCTATGTCTATGAAGACACTATACGTTCTGGTGGAGCGTCAGTCACGAAGAAGAGTTCTCACACGTACAGACTCACACGTCGAAGAAATCGCCAAGTCCCGCTACGCCGGTATCCGCGCCGAGCGTGATCCGTTTGGGAATAAGCCTCCGGCTCAAAGGCAAGTGCAAACCGCCCTGCATTCGCTTCCCAATATGCGGAGGATAACTGGAATTCCTCGAAGCGAGTTCGGCGGCGGCGGCGGAGTACGAGAGAATGAACGCTGCAAGAATGGACCGCCGTACGCGTTTGTGCATCCCCGAGACACGGATCACCGAGTCGGCAGTCGCTAGTTGGCTACAGCGGATTTCAGCCAAGAATTCAGATTGCGGGAATATGTTGAAAGTGAGTGTAATGACATTAATTGTTTCGAGTGGCTTTCAGCACGTGATCGCGTCTCCTTCAAGCAACAAATGTATCATATTTCGCGAAAGCCTGGCGTCATACAACGAAGTAATAATGGGGATACAGTAATAGAAAAGCCTGCAATAAATCATACAGCTCGACTGCATAAGACAATATTAAGTGCACGCGACCGTTTTTAAGGGGACGCGATCAGGTTATTATTACCCCCATTCATGTGCCCGTACAACGGTTCATGTGGTTCAGCAAGACTTTGGCCCATATTGAAATCAGACGCGCCAGAAAAAAGGGCCGCAACATCCACGGATCCGTCCCCGAACATATTCATCATATCTGCCGGTGACGACAAATACATCCCCGCAGACGCGTCCATGCCCATGCTACCTGGGTCCATAAAACTCGGCGCCGAAAGCGACAGCCGCCGTGAATATTGTGATGATGAGGGCATAGGTGCTGGCGAGAAGGCGCTCTGCGGTATGGTTTGCGGGCTCGTGGCTCCAAGAACAGGGTCGACGAAGAACTCGGAGGGTGAGAAAGCCTCGGGACTGCTATGTTGCGACCCACCGTCACTGCCTGCACCCTTGGCAGCCACGCTGGGTGTTTTCTTTCGGATAGGTCTGATCCAGGGAGGCCGCGAACTTGGCTGTTCCTGACCTTCTGGGCGAGAGGGCTCCAGAGGAATTTGTGTCACTTTTAGTCACATGAATCAGCCGAGAGGATCACTGATGTCAGGAAAGAAAAAACTCACAACGACAAAATTCTTCCATCAGATCGCCTGATCTTTGTCCACACACGTATCGTCCACTGAATCGCCTTAATAACCCAACACACGATCGAAGCGCGTCAATCGCCGGCTGAATCAAGTGTTGGAGTTTCTCTGTCTTGCAATTAATCAATATGGTGATAAGGGTTCTTCCTGCTTGTGTGAGCTGGTGAATCACATGCACACCATCTGACACGAATGATTAACCAATGCAAGACAAGATCTGTAATGAGAACACTTACAATATGTCATCAGACCCTTCCCTGCTACCTGCATGTGCGACGAGATAATCTGCAGCGCACATGACTGCGCCGCACTCATCTCCTCCTTCTCCATGTCCGCGGGATCCTCCTCCATCAGCGCATTGTACGCTCTCTCCGCCACAAAATTCGAGAAGCGATGTCGATGGATCAACATTCTGACATACTGCTCAGCGCAGTGTAAACGCACGGCCTGGGTGACCCTGATCACATCATCACTCGCTAATGTTGCCGACGTGTGCGCCCAATACGGGGGTATTGATCGGCGGATTTCGTCTAGCAATGCTTCCTCTTCGCGCAGGTCTTTTGGACGTACGTGGCCAGACAGTACGCCTGCAGCGCGTAGCAAGAATGGAGAAGTGTCACCCGTCCGGTCGCGTGGAGGCGGTATGTCCAACACCGACTCCATTACGACCATGATCCTCACAGCGGCGATAAACGCACTCATACGGCTCTCGGTTCCTGCGGGTTGTGGGAGCATCCCGTCATGTGTGATGAACTCGTCATCTACGACAGCAGGCTCTCCAATGTCTGTGTCCCGGAGGCGAATCATCGGGGGTCTGCCAAAGTGGGCAGATAGCTGTTTGTCCCATAGGTATACGCACCAGAATGTGCGCTTGCGGACTTCGTCCTCGATGGGATTAAAGAGGTCATAGGTGTCGGCCGATCGATGGAGGCCAGTATCTATCGACACGGTGATAGCCTCTGATAAGAGTGCTGCTGCTTTTGAAAGTTTTCCCAGACCAACAGCATAGACCGCGGCGATTAGATCGGCCTGGATAGTGTACAATGTGGGATGGTCCGCAATCGGAAGAGTACGTAGGCGTCCAAATAATTCGAACCATTGAGTGCCGGCAGATATCCCATCACTAGGATCTGATCGTACTCTCGGATCATCGATATGACGGGACGCGAGGCAGCATATAGCTACAATTAACGCTGCGAAACCGGGTTCACCCCACTTTCTGGGATTTCCATAGTCCTGAAATTGTGGATCGTGTGAGTACGGGAAGTATACCATGTGAATGTCACACACCGCCAGAAATGTCGGAACATGTAGGAATGGCAGCAGGTAGTAAGAAGTACACAAAAAGCATTGAACTAGACTGATGATTATAAGATTAGCCCAAGCGAGATTAAAAGGAAAAAATAGAAAAATCTACCTGTCCATAAGCTCTGGAACTATATATGATGTGATAAGGCGCCACAATGTTTCAGGATTGACGTCTGTGCGTCTAGGCGTCCTATTCGGAAACCAAGTTGGGTTGGCAGTATGAGGGGATGGATTTGCCCATGCCGGATCTGGGGAGCCTTTCTCCGTTTCAGACTTGACTTGGGTGTGATTTTCGACCAAAAGGTCTAAGAGAGGAAGGCCAGAAGTCTCTCCCTGCCAACGGGTGTAGCCTTCATCATCGAAGTACAGATAGGAGGCACATATAGACATGCGTGTAGTCTCTTCCGGTTGTTCGCAGTTTGATCCATTTGGGGTATGAGATGACTGCCCAAGCATGGCGGAAAATGCCGTGTTTGGACTCTGAGCTCGCGGAGAACTCATGGATGGAGATGCCCTGAAGTGGGTAGATGGATTGGTGAGTGGGAAAACGTGCAGAGATGGGGGTGGGACACCCGAAGGAAAGCTATGGTTTGCTGAGGCGAAAGACACCAAAGGGCTAGCAATGTTATCTGAAGATAACAATTGGGAGGATGTGAGTGCAGATGCACCTGCACCTCCAGCAGCGAAAACAGCAGGAGGGATGGCTTGAATGAGAGTCTCGAGTTGATGCATTCTATCTTCTAGCGTCGCAGTTCTTCTACAAGCTGATGAGTATTTATGTCAGAACGATATGGATAAACCACGAACTTTGATTTATGAGGATGTGTTCGCTTTCCTGGTTCTTCGAAGGTACAGGGTGAATTGGCGGTGAGACAAGCCTGACATGGATGACCCTCATCGCATTTGATTCTCCTTCGACTGAAGTATGGTGAGCGATGGCTGATCACAGATAAGATATGAAGTAGGCACTGACCGACAGCGATCACACGCTCTGAGAGATAGGCCGAGGTGAGTAAATCGGTATACTAGGAGACGGAGAGTACGACTGACCTACTGAGCTTGAAACGTCTCTCCTTCAGGATGGACGTCGAAGCCTTTTCTTGCTCCTCCTGAGCTGGGGACATGATTTTTTAGATGAGGATTGAAAAGTGGATTGAATGGGTTTGCTGTCTGTAATAAGTATCAGAGCAAGTGCAACGGACTTTGTCTGGCAGGAGCGGCCCAATATTAATGATCCTTCCCATGGCCGGCCCGCATCGGCAGCTAAGTGTAGCTACTAGATCGGGAAATTATGGTCTGTTCCCCCGGTCTGTTCCTGGGTATTGGAGTGGTTGCCCAATCACTTTTGTACATTTGTTGTTCATCCGGACCGAGTAGTGTCAGGACTCGACGCTTCTACAGATCGCATCATGAAGTGAAGATCGACATCATTCATCCTATAGGTTCAAGGTTCAATCTTCCAGCTGACTACCGCTAAATTTTTACACAGCTAATTGAAAAGACCACATGTAGCTACTGTCAACACTACACTGCATGAAAATTTGCATCTGACTCGTCTGAGGCACCCGAATGCTCAGTACTTTGTGCAACTCAGCGCTAGCTACTGGATAACTCCGCGGACATTGGTTCTGCCCAGGTGCTGTCAAAGGTGTGTAAGATGCTAGTTTCCTGTTCAGAGTTACCCCCTGACGCGACCACGTCCAAGAGTAACAACGGACGCTATAATGTTGCCCGATCTGAACTTTGTGCCAGGGTCCTATAACTCGAGTCATCAGGTCAGTTATTATAAAGTTCTTTCATAACATTACGTTGGTGAACCATCATAGTTAACGTTGATTGGCTGATACAGGTTCATTCTTGACCCGTACGCCAAAGACGCTCAATAAATGTTCTTCTGAACCTGAACCATCGACAGCTCCTCGACGTGTCGTCTAACGTAAATCTGGGGTGGATGGTTACAAAAAAATTAACGCTAACGACATCAGGTTGAAAATAAACCCGTGAACAGCGCGGTATCTCAACAGTGAACCGATCCATCACCATTTCATCCAACACCCAAGAAAACCAAAACACACCCGGATGATGGCCCGACTCACACGCATCTTCAATCCATAGCATCCAGAGGCAAAGCAAGTCGTTGCAACGTCACATTATGGGCGCCACGAGCTTTCAATGCCGTTAAAAGCAAAACACGAGGTAACAGTAAAGGGTTAATTGAAGTGATGGACACGTCAAGCTGATGTATGGCCCGATTTCTCCTAACCAAGCATAGCTCTTGTAGCCAAAAAGGCTCGCAACATCACGCCGTGAAGGTCAGCATCCTGCCACCGTCATAAATTTTGACTTTCTCCACCCATCGGTCGAAACTTCCCGGGTTTATGCGCTGGGAGGATACTTCCTGCGCTTTGGATCTGCAGCCCCCTCTTGAAGACAGGTCCTTGTGACATCCTTGAATTCATAGGGATTTAGTCGGCCTTCTCAATAGTGCGTCGTTGCCAAATAGCCTATCAGTCTCCAGTAACCCTGATATCAGACGCGGAGTCCCTATTTAGCTTCGCGCGCCGCTTGTTTGGGCCCATATTTTGAACGAACGCGACAAATCGCGGACTTTTCCATCTATTAGAGGATATATGTTCGCTAGATCTTATTTCCATATATTGGACGAATCACACCTCTCGGAGATTTTTTTGTTAATCATTGTTTATCATCTGTTGGGGTGACGTCCTGGTAGAACAACAGTCAGCATTCGTTCGGGATGTTTCGGACGAAGATCCACGTCCCATGACCCGTATCACGCAATTCCTCCGAAAATCGTTCGGCCACCCGGGTACGACCTCTTCAAAAAAAAACCCATGCATCGTGACACGCAAGTAGATGACGTTACCTCTGAATGAAATCCAACAACAGGTCCGAAGTTCGTTCAATTGAATGTGATTCATGTGTGACAACGCAGCTTTAATCCCGCACTGGCAGGCTGCTGGACGAACGTTCTAAATTCTAGAATCCGCCGCACATGATGCAATAATGACGAAGCATGCGCTCGGATCTCGATCGACGTCTTCCCTTTCTGCGTTCATTTCCACTTAGACCCATTTACTTGCTGATGACATCCTATGCTACTTAGTCTCTGCCCTCACTGGGTATGTACTAGTGGGCTGGGCTGGGCTTGCCCAGGTGAGGCCCTGCACGAACGTACGACTCATCGGAGAATATACCCGACATGCCGAGGACTACACAGCAAGTAGTGACACCCAGATGACTTGCCCCACGTTCCCTGTCTTGAAACACACAAGCAGAATCATGATGGTTACGAGTCTATCTTTCTTTCCCCACTTTCTCTCACACTCCAAGTAATGAAATCCAAACTCTGACAGAAACTTCATAAGGTAAACGTGGAGGTCACCGAAAGAAGTAATTCCTGAAACTTGTAAAGATTCTGTGCGACACGAGAAGCTTTCGTGCGTAACTTGGTGACATGCGGCCGTATCACCGTGTTAAACACGCATTGCCGCCGGATGAGTCAAATCCAGCCCAGCGGATAGTGTGAAGTGATAGCTCACGACAAGGTTAATAACATTATCCGCTGCTTACGACGACCACAAGTAATATAGATCAAAGGGCTGTACAGTGTACACAGAAGGCTTCGATATCGATGCTTACGATAAATAATGATACGCTTCGTCAAAATCGGGATCATTGAAGACACCACCAGGCGCAAATGGATCGTGCTCGTCTGGTACCCACTCCCCATATGCAGGCTGGTTCTCAACCATGTCGTCTTCAATAATCTGGTACCCTTCGATCTCTTCGCCGGTATCCGCGGAGGATACCTCAAGGTGGATGTCGATGTTACACACACGTGGCGCACCGCTCTGCTCGCGTTCCCTCTGCACAAACTCGAGGAGGTTTTTTGTTTGCTCTTCGATGCAGAATATTTCAATGGACTCGAGGGCACGGCAAGGTATGGTGCGCGTACTGGCGTCCGCAAAAGGAGTCTGTATGGGTAACAGAGCTAGCAGCGCATTTGGGGTACGAGATAGCGACAGATGACGGAGTTTCGGAATGACAGCCATCAAGAGACTGAAGGGAATCAAGCATGCAGCAACACCGTTGAGCGACAATCGCTCCAGGTGTGGAAATGGCGTCTTGGCGACGGAATCTTTGGACGTGGCTAAGTAGTAGGTGCACACTCCATGATTCAAGCCAGCTTCCGTAGAGATATCACATAAATCAAGAAAGCCGGTTGCGAGATAAGTCAAGAGAGGGCCAGAGTCCTCGATATCAGGACTGGCGATGTGATTGGCATCCTCGATGGAAAGCGAGATGAGGTTAGGGGCGTGGACGTGACTGAGAAGCATGGCAGCATCTTCGACATTGGTATACCCTAAATGAATCTCTTCAAGCAGGGGAAGCGAAACCGGACGATCGCTGCATTGCACCCCTGCATCAAACTTCGGTCCAGAAACCCTGATCACGAGTTTTCGCAAGAGAGGACAAGCCTTTAGAATTCCTGTAAACTCATCAACTGTCGGTCTGACTTCACGACAATGTTGCGAAAGCTCCAACGACTGAATGCAGCTGGAAACATATGAAAGCGGCTCGTTGAGAGCTACACCAAGAGTATAACGAGAGAGATGTGTCCAGTTTAGGTGAACGCCGACAAGAGTTAGGTTTCGCAGCTTCGGAAGGGGGTGAGATTGTGCAAAAATATCATGGTGGGGCGCGCCCGTCAAAGCAGCGAATGGTATCCCGTCGAACACATGTTGTGCGCGTGGAGAGAAGACGTCCGAGTGACCCACGAACTCGTTGCATCGCATGAGTATCAGAGTTTCAAGGCACGGAGCACCCGAGCCCTTTATCAGAGTGGGCACACTGAGACGTTCAAGAGCGACACGAAGAGGTGCCCACGTGTCGCTGAGGATCGTCAGCGAACGCCATCTGTGCATCTGCGGGAACAGGAGGTCGAGGATTTGGGGGATGAAAGTGGCATATTGGAAGAACGTCGCAGCATTGTGAGATGAGCATTCTTCCCTGAGCGCGAAGATGTTGGGACCGATGCGAGCTTCAAACAAAGCATGACTTACTCTTCTTCAAAGTCCCATTCTGGATCTCGAGTGTCGATGAGAATGTCCACTGGGGAGTTTCGTGACCGCGCGATATGAGCGGCCAGGCGCTGCACATCGAGGAAAGTAGTGTATGCGTCCGCATCTGATCCAACTTTACAACGAACAACCTGCTCAAGACTCATTGAGAGGCTTGACCATAAAGTCGAGGTGGATAGTGCAACATGTCTCCAGTGGCGATGTACAGAAGCGAGTACAGTTGGCATTGTGACGCTTTCAGGACTGAAAGGGACCTCATATCTTCGTTTGGATCAATATCGGTGGATATGGTGTGATGGGTGGCCAGCGTGAATATATACGATAGTATCTCAACTGGGAGGACGTTGATATGACATGGACGGTGAATCTGGTAGTTCATGATGGTTTGAGAGCAGAAGAGGATCGCAGTCAAGTTGAACGTTCATGCCATACTTATTACGCCTACTTAAGCAAGGCTGTAAATCTGCGATACAGCGATGCCACTCCCTTTGTTTCAGCTGTCATGCAAGACAAAAGAGAAGGGGAATTCAATTGTCATGAGAGCGTGCCGTACTAACGACATCACGCAACAATTGTTTCGGTCGGATCCGCCGGGAAGCGAATTACTTCCGTGCAGTGTCTATGGCAGTGAGGCCGTCCTTTCAAAGGACTTTTTCAAATACTACTTGCGTAGCTACATGAATTTTTTATTAAAGTGGACTTTAACAAAAGCATGTCCAATCGTGACGACAAACTGAGCTGGCTTGCATGCCATCAAACATTACTCCTTCTCTCCAAGTCGTTCGTCTGCATTTGCGAAAGCTGTCCATATTGTATAGCTTCCGACATCATCAACATCGATGATGCGTGCATCTCGCAGACATGGTGACTACTGCGAAGGTGGAACATAATTCGAGAGGCTAGGACGCTGTGAATGACAAGTTGCAGCCTTCATGGCCCATCAGTGAGTTCATAGTCAGCAGTGGCAGTTCAACCGGTGACATACGTATCGAATATCTGTGTATAGCCAATCTACAGCCGAGAAACAAAAGATAAGTCGCCGAATGGCTGGGGTTTAATAGACAAGCACGCACCGGAAATACAGCGTCAATAATCACATTGGTGACTGTGATGGCTTTGCGAAACGAATTTAAACAACAATAACGTCGAAGCACGATAATTTTACGCACCGACGATGCACAACATGTAAAATATGCTACCGCTGTAAACGGTGTTTATGATGGAGCTCTCGATTTGCCGGTAGTCGCTGAACTTCTTATACGCAGTAAGGGCCAGTATCACTGTCAGGTTGGGTCAGATGGCCAACAGTACCCCCTACGCAGTAACTAACCACATTCGAAGAGTGCCAGGACAGCATATACCAAAGCAGCATTTCTTGACGAGTAGAAGTCTTGCCCGGGTATGGTAGACACACCTGATAGCTATATTAAAACGACACGTGTTGGTAATACGAATGAACTCACCTGCTGATATCAAGTTGTGATTAGGAAGGACGTTTATAGAAACAGCGGCGATCACTGTCACCTATTGCAAAGTTAAAGGTCAATGTTCCAGTCCTGCGGAACACGTACAACGCTATAAGTTACCAATCCAATCAGCACCCTCTTGCTCTTTCGCCAGAAAGCCCATGTTCGAACGACCAACAAGCCTGTCAAAGAAGTATGATATCCCCGCTCTTTGTATGGGTGATAAGAGCCACTCGCACCCTCCGCAGCCACGATACCTATGATATGAATGACTGAATATCGCGTTGTTAGGTCGAGTGACAATGAACGACTAAACGACGACTTACTGTTTTCTGCCAGACTGGGGGCCGGCTTTGTGTCATGGGATCAGCTTATCGTTAGAAGCCATTTCTTATGCATGCTTACCGGCCCGCTGACACGCAGTGCAGCTACGACAACGGTGAATGATACCCAAAAGATAAGGATAATCAAAGTAGATGAATCACCATATGCAGTCAACCCAGAGCCTATGAAAGGCAGATATCGGGATATGGTGAAAATGACACGAATTATATCCCATGGCCTGGTCCAGGTCCACTTTACCTATAGACAGTGATGAGAACAGCAGCCACGGCCATATTATTTTAATCTTGACCTCATCTTGGAACGTGATACAGAAATCGAATATCTGAGACGCCGAAAAGAGTCATTGATAACAATGAATGGCTTGATGCTTACAAGAATCGCAAAAGCGCCGACTGACGATACAGCGTAGTCAGTCGCCGTCTCCTTCACGGACAATCAAAGGACACTTACTATTAGCAAACTAAGTAAAGAATCAAGTCAGGTTCATCAAGCTGCGATCTTCACACACCTTGGATATCTGCAGATCCGCAATCTCCGAAAATAAAATAGAAGACATTTTGGAAACAAAAATAAAACCTTGCCCTTCCCTTCTATTAGACCTGCTTGCAAGTCATAGGGGGACTAACGTCGCCGCAGACCCGACTTAAGTACAGTTGTCGACACACGTATGAGAGCTTTTCCTACCCAGTTCTGGAGACTCCAAGTCGTGATCATCATGAAATGCAGCGCCTTTAGATCAATATTCCAGCACAGCACTTGAGAAGGCAAAAATAGAAACTCATTTGGCACGCCTTACGATATGGTGATCGTGACGTCGAGAGGAATCTGGCACTGTGCAGTCCACCGGATTGTGTTAATATTTACTACGCCGTAAGGCCAGCTAAAGCAGTGACAGGTTTTGTCATTCGCTTGCCAGGCCAGGAGATAGTGACCTGTGTTCACAGCACTACCTTTGGGCATCAGGAAACTGCTGTACCACTGTTGCAACTGTTGTTGCCGTATTTGTTGTGACGTTCCAAACTCGAGTTTCACGATGCTAAAAATACAACTTGTTTGTTGTTGACCTCAGTGTCATGTCTGGACTCTACATCAGCGCCTTGGACTTCACATGATCATATATATAACCTACTCGGTTCCTGGTGTCTGCACTGAAGACTAATTTATAGTGCGTTCCAGCGCCGCGGGCCCTATTTCAGATTTCAGGATTTCTGGATTCTGAGACGACACAAAAATCTGCCACTGCACATATTATTACAATTGTGAGTCTGCAATACGACGCGCAAAGATCCTGACTACCCCAGAGATGCCATCATGGGCGCGCAGCAGGAATTCATTCTCGAATTTGCATGGATGACCCTTTTAAAGCAGGCTGGCAGACGCACAGTGATGTTGACTCGAATGTCTATTCATCTTCGAACAACTGTTCGAAGTCAGCTCGGTTGGGCTCGCAGTGCAGGAAACCATCAGTGGGAAATGGATGCTGGGAACCATCAAGATGGTTGGGACCCATATACCGGGCTTCCATCCCACTGGAACCATGAGAATCATGATGAAGGAGATTCTGATTAGAGCTTGTGATCTACTTTTCGGAACAGTCCTAGATAACGATGATTTTAGCGCGGGCCAGATTTTAGTGATACACACAAGTCAGGACCTCAGAAAATCATTAGAAGTGAAGAAAGGTGGCACTGACCGCGTCTTGAGATGACGCCCCCGATCGCACGGTCACTCGTTTTAAAGAAAGAAATATGGGGAGGATTCAGACTACAATATTAATGTTAACATGAAATATTGTTTAGAAGACAGTCGAAAGACTTGGTCGCGGCAGTGGCACATGGTAATGGTGCACGTGCCGGCCCGCCGGAATGTCTCGGAACAAGGATTCTAGCTCAGCCAGCGATCCGGTTCTTTCCTTTAACCCACCTGTACTGTCGAGTTCGTCGTACTTCGCTCGCACTTCGACTTCTCGAGACCCGTCCACCTCTCCTTATCTTAATTTTCTCAATTCACGCGCCGTAGTTTCCCCCTTTGTTGAGCCGTCATCGTATTAGCAGAATCCTTCAATGCACATTTCGTTGGACAGCTACTTGATAAGTCATTGTCATGTTCGAATTTCGTGAGCAGGTATCCCGCCTTCCCGCGTGGCTCCACCTAGCCTCTACCACTCCGAGCTAACGCTCGGCCCAGCTCAACATGTCAGCGACCCCAGAGCTAGACGAAGCTGGACCTTCGATTCTCTTCATGTTCTCTGTTTCAATACATACAGCTCTTCGTTTATCGTACGATCCTACTACGCTCAAACCTCCGACAGTGTGTCATTCGTTACTCATTTCTCCCTCGTCCTTTTTCCCAACTGGACTCCTGCCATGGCGTCCGACGTACGCAATCTCGAGGCCGACATGTTTGCGCTGTGGTTGAATCCGTCGGGTGGGGAGCTGAACGGGTCTGCCTCCAATTTGGAGGGCGACATCCTCTTTGCAATGACGTTGAAATATATCACCTCGTAACCCAGGAGAACGTGTTTGTCGTGAATCGTGATTACAGCCTCGTGGGTGTTTTCCTTGACCCCTCCATCAGTCAGTGAGGTATCTCCAGCAGACTTGCCTTTCATCGATGTTGCTAAGCGCTTTCTCGCTTTGATCGTGAAATATTGTTAGCTCTTTGGTCATAGTCTTCTTGACCAGGACTGCACATCAAATCACTGCAAATGCTCTGCACAATGATCGAGATCCACAATCAGTGTCTGATATTGCCGACACTTTCTCCGACATCAAGATGCTCGAGATGCAATTGACTGGGTGCAAAGATGAACCAAAACCCATGGCAACGTTACGACATGCAGTATAATTGGCACTGTGCGTGTCTGAAGGCATGCATAGAGTAGCTCTTCCACTTGATGAGACTTTCTAAGTTGTAAACCATGCAAAACATTGATTACTTCACGCGAAACAGGGTCGATATGAACCCAATAGACTCTGAACGTCTGAGAGAGGGAAGACTGAGATAAATCAGATTCAGCAGGTTCAATACAGTTTTGATTATCACTAACTTATATAGTAGAGCAGCAGATATCAAACAACATTAATGAAGATATTGCAGTTACTATTGAGACGGTATTCAAAGTACGCTCTGAAACGAGTCTGAGACGTTTTACTAAACTACTAGGGTCATTTTAGTAAACGCCGATTGAAAACACCCGCGATGTCATCGACAAAGTCGGGGACCCGCTCGCTCAAATGATCACCTAAACAATATTACAACCCCGGGCCGCAGTGCGCAGTATGCGGGGTACTTACCCTGCGGCATGGTCACCATAGTTTAGCCCAAGAGGTGTGCAAATTTGCAATATATGATATACACCTGTCGCAACTTCGGAGGCCCCCCCCCCCACCCCTCTGTCACAGTGACAGTAACGCCAATTTAACCAAATATGGTAACCGCTCGATCATTTTCATCCAGACAAAGAACAAGCACAAGGCGAAAACAACGATTGATTGCGAGCAAATTGCGAGGGAACGATGCGAGTACACGACAACGGAATACAAAAGAACATTAAGCAAAAGTACGAGAGCGTTTAGCAGCCTTGTAGCCAGTAGATGCGGTCAAAGAGCGTTTGGGAGGACGGGAACTTGATGCAGGGACATTCTCCTTGTCCGACCCAGACAAAACACTTGGCGGGGTGATCCAGCGCTCCTTCGGGATGCGCGAGGTGCTCTGCTCGAGTTCGGTCAGTGTCATATCATTGCGGACGTGCGCAGGCAGCTCGACACCCTCTGATCTCCGTCCAGGAACTGAATATTCATCATGCTCTTTCATAATATGCTCCAGCATGTCATACAGCGCCTCTGCGGTATTGAATTTGAGTGTCATATTGATGTCGAAGTCTGCAGGTAAGGCGATTGATGGTATATGCGGGGTTTCTGACTCTTGAGAATCCGCATATCCATCGGAATCCCAGCGGTCGGATAGCGTGTCAGGTGAACAATGAGATACTGAACAGTACCGTTCTGAGTCTTCAGGCTGTAGTTGTACTTCGAAATTTATAATAGGACTGCGAGAATGTCCAGATGGATTAGAATCATTAATAGTTTGAGACGTGCGATCTGAGCTGTGTTGTGAAGTTTCATGATATGAGTCGTTACTGATGCTGGGTGCTGAAGTGTCGTAAATTAATGGGAACCGGCCTGCATGCGATGGACGAGTGTTAGAATACATAATGAATAAGAACGTGTGTTTGCAAATGAGAGTTGGTGGGCCGACAGGACAGAGGGGGCATAAGACTTGTATGCGTTATTGATATTGGACGCGACTTAATATGACAGTCACGTGTTTTTACACATGACATCCAAAATGCTGGATTTAGTGAGCAGCGCCCTTCAACACGCGTTTTTCATTGATTCGACTATCGAGATGTGTTCTACGCTAGGAAAAACCCCCCCTCTATGTCTTTAGTGAATAATTCTAGTAAGTTCTGACGCCGCTATCGAGGAACTCAGAACAGTCTTCTGGCAACTTCAAGTGGCTGTACATTAAGGTTTTTTAGCTTATGTAAAGTTGAGCTGTGTGTTCGGGATTTCCCTTTTGCACACCTCTTGGTTTAGCCTGCATGTATCAACGTGTGCTGAAAATAATAATCACTGTGATTGGAAATGAAGTTAATTATGACCGTGGTCGTCATGTCAAACGTACTGGTAATGTACTTGCGGAGATAATTCGATTGAGTGGCTTGACGGCCACGTTGACAACTTGAACTCTTTGCTTCACCACCGTCCTCGACAGCTTCGTCAAGGGTCTAATCCAAACCTATCGGAATTCGATTTATATTGGAGGTGATCGGGGTCCTAATCACACACCAGACCAAAATTGGTGCGGCACTGCATAGCTGCGAAGGCTACAACACGAGCTACATCAAGCTTGTCTTTCCACTTGTCGTTCTTTCCCTGATTTCTACCTTGCCGTGCTGGTTCTCGGCCCCCAGGCCCTTTCACAATACCCCTGGTCACTAATTCACCATTTCAATGTCTTTGTTCAAGCGGCATCCGCCGCCGCCCGACATCGACGAGAATGATACCATAGACCCACAACTTCGTCTCCGCACAGTGCACACAGCGGCTTCCACTATCGCAGAATCCATCCGTTCAGAAATCAGAGCGCAAAAGAGGCGGACCCAGAAGAGATTCTTGTTTTCTCGCAAGAATGCAAAGAAACCAAAGATTTCAGAACCAGGCCCATCAACGTCCCAAGTAGCTGAGGCGCCCTCAGCCCCGCAATCGCGGATTCCAGGCGCCCGGAGGAACATATACGTTAATCAACCGCTCTCTGCTATGGAGACAGACCATCATGGCGAACCGCTCGCCCGATATGCACGGAACAAAGTTCGCACAAGCAGTATGTTTCATATTTACATTTTAGTTCCGATTCGAGTGTAACATTGCTCATAGGGTATACACTCTTGACCTTTCTGCCGAAGAACTTATTTGAACAATTTCACCGGTACGTGTCACTGTCGATAAAACAGTAGCCCCATTGATTGCCCCTAGAATCGCCAATATTTACTTTTTAGCGCTCGTGATTTTCCAACGTGAGTATAGCTCATATGGATAGCCGGAGCAGTGCCTTGTGGAGCAACAATTGCTAATGAGACTTGCGCAGTTTTCTCCGTCTTCGGTGCCGCATCGCCGCAGACTGCAGCTCTCCCGTTGTTGTTCATCCTAGTCGTGACAGCAGTCAAGGACGCTGTCGAGGATTATAGACGAGCCCGACTCGATGAGGAAGTGAACACTTCAGCAATAACGCGACTCGGGCAATGGCGCAACGTAAATCTGGCCCTTGATCCCCGACCATGGTACCAACGACTGCTCCGTATAAATGCTCCTGGAAAAATCACTCGTGGAGTGCAGAAATTACGGGAGAAGGAAGCAGGCGAAGGAAAGCAGGTCATCTTGAGCAAGGGCGGTGAGGATAGGGTCAGCATGAGTACCACAGACATGAACGATAGTATTACAGCCTTGGGCGGATCTCACCCTCCTACAGCGGCAGGTGGCCGGCAACTGGAGGACATTGAAGGCAGTATAGGCAGCGTGGACTTACATACCTATCCTCCAGGGCTCTCCGAAAACGAGCTTGGAGGATGGGGCCAGCACAGTATGTCCCTATCAAACTATGTGCAGTCATCTCCTTCACGGTCATATCTGGGCGTGGTAGATTGGAGCAGGCGCACGAATGGGACAGCCCGTTGGGAGAGGACGTTGTGGAAGAAGCTGGAGGTCGGCGACATCGTGCTTCTACGGGAGGATGAACAGGTTCCTGCTGATATCGTCGTATTATCGACATCAGATGCAAGCGGACTGTGCTATCTCGAAACCAAGAACCTTGACGGCGAAACGAACCTCAAGGTACGGAAGGCAATACAGGCTACGGCGTCCCTCAGCTCAGAGGAAGACATCGAAAAATCCTCTTTTGTCCTTGATTCAGAACCTCCGCACCAGAACTTGTATGTATACAATGGGGTCCTGCGATATACGGATGCTACCACGGGCGAACCTCGTAAAGAGGGTGTCACTATCAATGAACTGCTCCTTCGTGGCTGCACGGTGCGCAACACCGCATGGATCATCGGACTGGTCGTCTTCACCGGCCCGGACACCAAGATATACTTGAACGGTGGACAGACACCATCCAAGCAATCGAAAATCGCGAAGGAGACAAACTTTAATGTCATAATGAACTTCCTGTTCTTGGT
Source organism: Suillus variegatus (assembly GCA_016647645.1). NCBI lineage: Eukaryota > Fungi > Basidiomycota > Agaricomycetes > Boletales > Suillaceae > Suillus > Suillus variegatus. The sequence continues at coordinate 41,017 of JABBWF010000171.1, forward strand.
CATCATCTGTTCGGTGTCGGCGACCATCAACGGCGTCATGGATGGGCTAACGGCCACAAGCACGTATATATATGAGCAAGGTGTTGAACCCACCAGTTCCAATGCACTCAACGCACTCGTTACTTTCGTGTATGTCCTTGTAACATCATCTTCACGCTCGCTGACACTCTTTCAGGTCATGTCTCATCGCCTTTCAGAACATCGTCCCAATCTCCCTGTTCATCTCTATTGAGATCGTCAAGACCATCCAAGCCTACTTCATCGCTCAAGATTTGGATATGTACTACAAACCCTTCAACACCGCCTGTGTCCCAAAGAACTGGGGTATTTCTGATGATCTCGGGCAAATCGAATATATATTCTCCGACAAGACTGGAACGCTGACCCAAAACGTGATGGAGTTCCAAAAATGCTCGGTGCACGGAGTCATATACGGAGAGGGCGTTACAGAAGCGCAGCGCGGGGCTGCAACGAGGGAAGGCCAGGCTGACGCAGTAGCACCAGAAGAGCTGGCAGAAAAGCTTGCAGCACTCAAGGATACCATGGTTACCAAGCTGACAAAGCTATTCAAGAACCGCTATATGCAGGTCAACAAACTCACGCTCGTTTCGCCCAAGCTTGCAGAGGACCTCGCAGACCGCTCGACGGAACAATATTCTCATATCGTCGCGTTTTTCCGTGCCTTGGCTGTGTGCCACTCGGTCTTGGCAGATAAGCCTGAGCCACAGGAGCGCCCTTATCACTTGGAGTATAAGGCTGAGTCTCCAGATGAGGCGGCGTTGGTTGCTGCTGCGCGGGATGTTGGCTTTCCTTTTGTGGGCAAGCAGAAGGACACGATTGACATTGAAGTGCTTGGCCAACCTGAACGGTTTACGCATATGAAGACGCTCGAGTTCTCTAGCGCACGTAAGCGCATGAGCGTCATCGTTCGTGCATCAGATGGACGCCTCATCTTATACTGCAAAGGAGCGGACAGCGTCATATACGAACGGCTTGCTGAGGATGTGGACCCTGCTTTGAAGGAGAAGACGACCAAGGACATGGACTTTTTCGCTAATGGTGGTTTGCGCACGCTCTGCATTGGTTATAGAGTGCTCGAGGAAGACGAGTTCTTGAGGTGGGTGCGGACGTATGAAGATGCTCAGTCGGCTATCGACAACCGCGACGAGGCCATTGAAAACGCGGCTGCTGAGGTGGAACACTCGTTGCAGATACTGGGCGCTACGGCTCTTGAGGACAAGCTACAAGAAGGAGTGCCGGAAGCTATTGAAATGCTCCATCGCGCCGGAATCAAGCTTTGGATTCTCACAGGCGACAAACTCCAGACCGCGATCGAGATTGGTAAGTGGGATTTTCCATGTCGTCACAACTGGATTTCATCGTTCCCTAGGTTTCAGCTGTAACCTTCTGAAGCAAGATATGGAAGTCATGATCCTGTCTGCTGATACTCCCGAAGGCACTCTTGCTCAGATAGAAGCGGGTCTCAACAAGATTGCCTCGATATTGGGCCCGCCTACCTCGAAAACACTGGAACGTGGGTTTGTCATTGGCGCCAAGGTTTCCTTTGCGGTCGTTATCGATGGTGACACCCTACGTCATGCGTTGACGCCGGATATCAAGCCTTTGTTCCTGAACCTCGGTACCCAGTGCGAAACAGTCGTATGCTGTCGTGTCTCCCCTGCCCAGAAGGCATTGACCGTGAAGCTGGTGAGCATACCGTCACTTCCTAAAGTATCTTACTGACCTCGAGTTCGGTGTCAAGGTCAAGGAGGGTCGGAAGGCGATGACGTTGTCCATAGGAGATGGTGCTAATGACGTCGCAATGATTCAAGAAGCCAATGTTGGTTGTGGTCTACTTGGACACGAAGGTTCACAAGCTGCTATGTCTGCCGATTATGCCTTTGGTCAATTCAGGTTTTTGACGAAGTTGCTGCTCGTCCATGGGAGGTGGTCGTACCAGCGTATTGCTGATATGCATAGTAATTTCTTTTACAAGGTATGTTGCGCGATTTTATTTGATTGTACCTGCCGTTAATTTGTCGCTTCAGAACGTTATCTGGACGTTGGCCATGTTTTGGTTTATGCCATTTTGCTAGTGAGTTTCTGTTCTTGGTTTATATGCACTAGCTGAGAACACTTTTGAAAGCTTCGACGCAACCTATCTATATGATTATAGCTTTATTTTGTTCTACAACCTCATCTTTACCTCACTGCCTGTCATCGTGCTCGGATGTGAGCCTTTGTTTATTATTCACTGGATCCCGCTGAACTGTTTGATTTAGCATTTGATCAAGATATCAATGCTAAAGCTGCCCTTGCTTTCCCTCAGCTCTATGTTCGTGGCATCAGAGGCTTGGAGTACACGCGGACAAAGTTTTGGTTCTACATGCTCGATGGCCTCTACCAATCTGCGGTCGTCTTCTTCATTCCCTACTTGGTCTGGCAGCTTGGACTGGCTGTGGCGTCCAACGGCAGAGGGATTGATTCTTTAGCTGACTTCGGGACAACCGTTGCGGTTGCTGCTATTTTTGCAGCGAATACATATGTCGGGATGAACACTCACTAGTGAGTACGCTCTTTCGTGCTGGTTTGATAACGCTAAATGTTTGCTTATTCTAGCTGGACCTCTATCACTTGGATAGTCATCGTCGGATCATCCCTTGTCATGATGCTTTGGATCGTGATCTACTCGTTCCTTCCAGTCAACACCTTCTTCTCTAACACGGATGGATTTATAGACGAGGTAGAGATTTTATTCTCCAATGTCACGTTTTGGACGACAGTTGTTTTCTCCGTTTTGGTGGCATTGGGTGAGTCAAAATGGTGTTTTTGGAGACCCATCCTAACTGACAATCGATTAGCGCCTCGGTTCCTCACCAAGTTCTTCAAGTCGACGTATATGCCCTTGGACAAAGACATTGTTCGCGAGATGTGGGTTATAGGGGATCTCAAAGATCGTCTTGGAATCCGCCATCGCAAGGAATCAAAGAACAAACATGTTGTTGACCTTGAGACTGCACCCATGTTTCGCGAACCTCACGCCCGTTCAGCGTCAGAATTGGCTTTGCAGCAAAGTTACGAGCCGACATCTTCAAGATCCCCCGCAGGTTCTGATAGGAAGAGTCCTGACGACAATGACGCAGATGCTATCGAGCTGGTCCCCCAGTCCGCTCTACCGAATCCCTACAACAATGAAGATAGTGTCTCACCCAGTCCCTCTTACTACTCGCCATCTGACATCCCTGCGCCCTCGCCCATACCACCCTCGTTATACAAGTATTCATCAGGAGAAATAAGCAGCCAAACATTTGCCGGGCCGTCGCGCTCACACTCCCTGAGCCCTGAGCCTCCCGTTCCTATATTAACTTATCCACGCCCCTCGCGTGATTGGTCCCAATCCCCTTCGCGTCTGCAGACCCCTCCGCACCCTCATTCCTTGGCACCTGGACGGCAACCCCTCGTTCAACTTCAACCAGAGGGACTTCATGATCACGACGCTGGCGAAGGTCGGTATCGACCAGAAGAATCTGATCAAGAAGACCAGGCAGACAGCTCACTGGCGTGGGACGAGCCGCGGGTTCTCTGAGGTCTTTTGGCTTCTGCTGGATGTCGATGTATCATAGGAGTGACGTTGTGAAACTGTTGTACTCACCCTTGCTTTCGTTCTGACTGTCCACATCTTATTGCAACACTCTTGTGCATTTCGCATTTACATGGACTCGTAGTCGGTACCGAGATGGCCATCCCTATCTATTGTCCTACACCTTTTTTCGATGTCAAGCTAAAGACTTTTAACATTGATTTTTTAATGGACTTGTCAAGGCCAGGTGTTCAGGATCAACACATGATGATAGATTTCAGGACGCTGGAGATTCTGTAGTTTCGAAAAAGAACAGCGATCTCATATGGCACAGCTATTCTTCTATGGCATCTGTAGTATGGTTTCTTGTAGCGATAGCCTCGATTCCCTGGCCTCAGCACGGCATGCAGTCTCTCTTGAATGCTAAATGACCTCGGAGTAAGCGATCCGATTAGTAGCCCAGGCTCATTTTGGCTGTTATCCAGCTTTGTCGCGTATGATCTGTTGCAAGTCAACATGGGGCAGTCATTAACTTGTATTCGGCCGCCACAATGATGGAGACTCTTGGATTCTTCATACGAATTCCCCGGTACCGCAGTAAGGCATATCTATAACGAAATTAACACTTGAAGGCCCTTTACGACGCGGAAAATTCAAAATGCGCGGACCGTATCCGTTATTGTAGTAGCAATTGTGCTGATACCACCAAAGCGTAAGTCGTTGAAATCAATGCTTCATCATATTATTTTGGGCACGAACTGAAACATGCTGTTATGATAGAATCTCGTGACTACAATCAGTTGATTCCTCTTCAGAAACACGGCGCAGGCAGCCATCCTGGACGTCCGGAGCCTTGTGGGCGGAAGCAGCAGCGGGAATTGGCGCTGTGCATGAAAGGGAGGGATGGGTAAGAGGGGATGCAGGGAAAACAGTGCTGGAGGAAGAAGGTTGAGGTGGCCGGGGGGATGGGTTAGGGAGGTTGTGATCGCCCCTGGATTCCAATGCTACTGAAGTGTCCTTGGGTGCAGAAGGCTGGGGTAATGGCTGAGTCTCACCCAGGGACTTTGGCAGCACTACGGCTCCGCTTGTTATATCAGGCACTTCCTCGTTAGCGATTGGCGGCGATGGCAGTTCTGTGTCCTTGCGACGCTTGTGTGCGGCACCCTCAAATTCATCGTCGGTGTCAACCACTTTGAACTTCGCCCTGCTTCCCTTACCCTTGCGCTTTGTGACCGGTCTGGTAGGAGAGAGTGGGGTCTTCGCAGTGGCTTTGGTACGTCGCTTCTTTTTGCTGGCCTTGTTCCTTCTGATGGGTTCGGCATCGACGTCCATATTGTTGTCATCGTCAGTGGGATCATCCGGCGTCAATGGATCGACAAAGATTAAATCTCCCATAGCGCTATCGTCATCTTCAAACATGCACCCTGCAGAAATGATCGTTAGCCAAGGCTCTCTAGGTAATCCGAACCCTTACGGAATTCTTTGTCAGCGCCGATGAATGCCTCGTGCATTGCGCCCTTCGAAAATGAAATATTATTGAGAAAAACATCGGCAGTCTTCAAGGCAATAGCTCGGTAAACGTGCACTTCTTTAGCCTGAGGGTGACGGTAAATACGCCCACGCAGCTGGCGATCGTCCTGCTCTGACCAAAGGGTATCCTGCCCTAACAATTAGCCACAACTGAAATGCAAATGTCTATTAGAACGCACCATGACTACCATGATATTAGCGCAGGCCAAATTTAAACCTACCATGCCTACACCTGACAAAATCAAGACGCGCACTCCGACAGTTCGCGAAGATGACCTAAATTCATCCAGAATGCCATTGCGCTTCTTCATGGGGGTCTGTCCGTTAAGCTCCAGCACGCGAATGTCATGAAGGTCGAGGATCTGGACAGAGGAATTGGGTCAAAAAGCTGTGGCAGTTGTCCGCAAAACTCACATCTACAATGGCCTGATTGGAGGTGACGAAAGCCGAAAACACTACGACTCGGTCCGGCTCATCTGAATTATTATTGCTGGCTGTGAAGGCTGGGTTAGGAACCAGGGTGCGACCGCTCTCGTCCACCATCAATGGACGTCGACCGTCAGACTCCAGATGGTATTTAAGAAGCGCAGCCAGCATGTCCAACTTCATACTTTTGGTGTCAGGGCTGGTATCCCATTCTTCCCGGGATTTCGGTTTTGTCCACGACCGGTCCTCATTCGAGTTCATATGCGGATGAAGGATAGATCGCCTAAATTCAACATAGAAATTCTACACATAAACAGTTCGGCAACTCAGATGACAGGCCAACAGCGTGACAGGAACAGTTAACCTCACCTTACTCATCCCCACAATGGGACATTCATCCAAGTATCCACGCGCGATATGCCTCAGTTTCTCCATTTCCCAGTCAAGCAGCTTGATTTTTAAGCTGTGGTCGTGATAAGGAGGGAGCCCCAGGATCTTTTTGCCTGTATTGTCAGTGGAGTCCACGGTGCGAAGAATGATGGCAGGGGCGAACCACTCTCGCATCCGCCCCATCCAATTTCTCATTACAGGCAGGTATTCTTCTTGCGCAGCCTCTGGGTTCTGATTGCCCACAAAGACAGCTCGTAGGATTGATCCTTCAACCCCCACCTCCCTCTGCGCCTTACGATCCCTCCGCTGGGCAGCTGACAATTCTCGGTTCATAGTCTTGAGCAACGCTATATCCTTGAATTGCTGAAGGCCAAGCAGCAGACCCATATTCCAAAGGTCCTGGCGTCCATCAAAAGTAACATCAGCCACAAAGTTAGTAACATTATTTGAATGATGGCGCTGAATCAAGTTTAAGTCTAGCTTACCGCAGGTTTCGTAGTGACCGGCGTTGCGGTCATAATGACAGTTGAGTGAGATTTCCCTTGAAGTGCTCGGGCTGCAGTGTGTGCCATGTTGATATTGCGTAAGATGTGACCCTCGTCGACAATACTCATGACGTATTCATGACCAAAAAGAGTATTAGGGCTAGTGCGTTCGAAGCGAGGACTGCGCCTCGGCTGCCCATAGCTGTTCCTGTCGCCCGGAATGAAAATTGTCGCTGCATCGTCTTGCGCTGCCTGCCAAACGTAACGGTCAATTTCATATTCCACTAACCACCCGCAGCAGCAACTCACATTTATCGTGGCCAAGATGATGCGTCGTATTGGAGGTTGTTGGCATCTACTCCAAGCCATCGTCCACCATTGTACCCGTGTTGCATACTTGCCCGCGTAGGGAAGAACATCAAATGTTGCTCGCCTTAAATACCGTTGTATTTCATTCATCCACTGATGTTGCAAGTTAGGGGGGCTCATGATCACAACAGGTAAGTCTGGAATGTTGCCGCCAGTCTTCTTATGAAATCGTTGAGCTGTGGAGCAACCGTCAGTGCACGCAGCTCTCCAGACACTCACCATATTGCTTACCAAATTTGCCAGGAAATTTCCCGTGCTTCCTGTAATGTTCCCTATAGTGCGCAAGGCACGCGATCAATCCGACAGCTTGCATAGTTTTGCCAACCCCGACACCATCCATCAGCATCACTGGTTCACAGTCCAACACCCTGTCAATCAGCCTCAAAATGCCGACCAGCTGGTGCCACCGAGGGGCCAGGTTCTGGGTCGGACTCGTTGGATTGTCGAGCCACTGCTGACCTTCCTCGCTCCACGGGTCAATGGCGGCATCAGGATCAGACCGCACCTGGAAAAAAGGCAGTCTCTTCTCCGACAGGCCCAGGTGCTCCCAAAGGTTATCCTCGCTGCACCTGTCATATTCCTCTACGCCGCTCTTCCAGTCGTTCACATTCATATTCTCCTCGAAGTCTACCACTACCCCATCACCTTCAAGCGGTACCATCGCAGCCAGTGTCGTCTGAATCAGAAGTTCGAGCTCCTTGACCTCTTCCTCGGTAGCCAGCCTGTCAAGCGCATCTCGAAGAGATTTGGGTAGCCCTAGAAAACCACCTTCAGCCATTGCGTATACACCAGTCAACCACTGGACCACTGACGTGCTATGGGTTTAGCCTTCGTGAGATCTTTCTTGGCAGCTGCCAGCATGGCATTGACCTGCTCACGACATGCCTCGAGGTTTTTGACCGTCTCCTGATCCTTGAACACGCTCAAAAGTGTGACCAATGATTCCAGCTTCTTCAGGTAGGTGCGGATGCTGGCCATCGTGGGATTTGCATTGGTGCTCGTTATAGCTACACTGAGGTTAGTCCCCCACCCTAAGTGACGAACCCACGCGGCTTACCTAGCCATCGCTCTTCAACTTCCTGAGTTTTTTTGTCGATACTGTTGGCCTGCCTTCTGATAACCTTCCGATACCTACTCCAAGTTAATACCAGCACGGTGGTAACAAACGTCATGATAGATGGGACAACAAAAGATCCGTCTGTGAATGCATCATCGCCGAACAACGCATCGGCCAATTTAATGGAAGCGGCCTGCTTCACTTGCGCGACATCTATCGTCGGAAACTGAGTGCATGGCTATATCATGTTGTGTGATAAAGGCGTTGGCAAACGACTTACTTCATCTGCGGTCTTGCAATTGAACCTTGCCATGACCTCATGGGGCTCGCAATGGTTTTCTTGCAAGATGTCATCAACCAGTTTGTTGATCTTCCATTTGGTCCACGATATCTTAACCCAGGCGTTCCACAAGGAACGACCTTCATGGTCGTTGTCTTTCCGTTTGGAAGCGTAGTGTTCAGCAGGATCCTGAGCTGCTTTACAATTGTTCATAAAGACTTCGATTGCCTGAGCCTTTCCCACCGTCCACTCAGCGACATGGGTTGCTGCAGCGGTCACATCCCTGCTACGGTCGTATGCCCACGGGTCACCAGGAACGTGTGTGATGGACTGCCATACCGGATTGGACCATGGTAGTGTTGGATTAGCGATCCAAAGTTGGATCAGAGCAAGAGGGTATGGAATGGTCGGCATTTTGAACAGTGACTCGGAGTCAAGAAGCTCTCTTATTATCCTGTAAAGCATCATGATATCCCACGAGGCTACTAGTAATTCGGGACACAAGATCCGGCGAAAGATTGCCGTCTATGCTGCCACTGAATCACATTCAAGAGCATCAAAGCCTGGATGCGACCGCATTATGATTGGCCTAATTCGATTCGATTCGTTGTTTTGCTCCTCCCAAGGCGTGTTGCTTCGAATGCACATTAGCATAATACATGTAGCATTTGGAGGCGACAAAAACAAAATACCATAGCAGCCGAACACGAAGTTGTAATATTTAGTATTAGTGTTGGCAAATTCATTGAAGTTCGTACGCGAGTGACCAATGAGAGCATTTGGTCCAAATTGTACACAAACCGTTACTACATGTAACACGTTCTATTATGCGCGTTTTTTTGCTGTTGTCAATCGGATCACTTACTCCGACTCGGAGGCCGTTTAGCCTTCAAGCTTCAAGAGAGACTGCACTGCATGCTGGGGCCAGGGAATCGAGGCTATCGCTACAAGAAACTATGAGGCAGTCATAGCATGTATTCGGCCACCATAATTATGAAGACTCTTGGCTTCTTCATGCGAATTCCTTCTCGTACACCGGTACCGCAGTAAGGCATATCAATAACGAAATTTACACTTGGAGGCCCTTCACGACGCGGAAAATGCACAGACCGTATCCATCATTGTAGTGGCAATTGTGCGCTGATACCACCAAAGCGTAAGTCATTGAAATCAATGCTAAGCTTCATCATATTATTTTGGGCATGAACTGAAACATGCTGTTCTGATAGAACCGTGACCGACATCACAGAGATGCCGCCTGGAGTAAGATACCAGCTAGGTAAAAGGCAGTGCACGCAGCGTATGTGATTTGCAGCAACTCTGCAATAATTTTAATGCACCTATCTATAGTATATAGCAATTCCCGAACAGACGGAACCACCAGGTGGAATTCCTCGCGGGGGAAAAGACCAGTTCGAGATAGAAAAAGTCGCAGTCATGACCGAAGTAATCAGGAGCTGTGGCGAAGATACCTCGAAGATCAATCGACCTGGCACGTTGCAGATATCACGCATCGATCTTATGCGGCGCTCAAACATTGAGCGTGAGTCACTGCATTACATGGTTTTATCAACAACTGCTACTTGATCTCATCGATATAACCCTGAATGCGCATTCCCTTTCTACTTGAATTCGTGCTGAAACTCTTCGATCAACCCTCAAATCACTTCATCGATGTACTAAATGATGGATGGTGGTATATCAAGCACGAATGCAATCGTTATACATCCATCAAATTCTGAACTAACATACAGGGGTGAGTGAGATTCTTGAACAATTTGTTGGTTCAATATAACGACTCCCACAGTTGTGGGTTGTTGCGACTCGAGCCTGTGATCCCCCAAAGCTGATGAATAATGCTGCTGGATTTCTTAGGCTTTATCATGTACAACGCACTTAATTGGAAGACTAGCGTTGTATATGTAATACTAGGCGGTGAGCATTACACCTTCGTGATATTGACTTGACTGAAACACCATGCAAGCCATCATGATCGCTCGGTTGTATGCCATGTATCAGCGATCCAGAAAGGTGCTGATATTTCTCGTTATCATCTTTCTGGCCTTCAGAATTGCCGACGCAGTGATGGCCGCAACACAGATAACGGAGATTTCAGGGGGTGGGCTTTCATCATGTATGAAATGTTCAAATGCATCCGGCTCATTGACGCATACCAGAAGAATTTCTTCTCTCCGGCATCTATATGTGCGAGATTTACTATACGAGCGATGTTGTACTCTTGGCTTCCATGAGTTGGATACTTTGGCATTATATGGGAGGTCCTTGCATTGTGTCTCGCAGTCTGGATTGCTGTAAAGCACTTCCGTGAACTGCGAAGATACTCAACAAGAGGTATTACTGGGGACTGTTTCACGGTGTTAATGGAAACTCACCTTAGTTATTTTGCGAGGTGAGCTCATAATTTGAATGCGGTTGTCTTTTTCGCCCACATTCTGCACATGCTAGTTTTTTTGCTGTTGCTTGCTTCCACATCGGTTTGTTATCTCCAACGCTCTCTGAGTCGACGGTATGCCCATTTGTCACTGGCCTCCATGTGCGCCCATGATTCATCGATTCTATAGGTCCCGAACATTCAAATTTATCTTGGTTTCATTCAAATATTCGAGATGGTGCAATTGTCTGTACTGGGACCACGCCTAATCCTTAGTGTTCGAGAATATCATGCAAAAATCGTGGCTGACTCCGATACAGCAACCACTATGACTTCAATTGCTTTCCAGGAACGCGTCCATGTAGAAACTAGCAGCAGCGTATAGTACGGAAGATACTCGATGCGATTTACAATCAGTGGATAGTCTGTAGGGAACGATTTTAGTTCTTATTTATTTCAAGTTTTGTTGTGGTAGTTGTTGTATGTAAGTCATTTGATGTTACAAATATATCTGCAAGAGACAAGGTCGCGTTGTTGCGCCTTCGTTCTCTCCACGAAGAAGTTTCCGCTGGATGATTCGTCCATCAGGAATTCTTGAAACGTTGTATGCAGGGGTCGGATGGGGGTATATGAGTCGGTGGAGCCACTGATCATGTTCTCCAGAAGTGCCTTAGTTGACGCAGCGACTGTGATTTTCAGCTGTGGTGAATGCTTGTCATCGGTGAGAGGATGCGGATGTGATGTGTCCCGGGCGCCTTATAAGAAGCCTGAACAGGGTTTGGGGCACCTACCTCGATATTCTGATTCGGTGAAGCATCTTGAAGTTCTACATTCTGGGTCGCAGGAACACTTGTAGCGTTTCTGCACAATGTCAGCCACATTCAGATTCAGGAAACCCAACAGTCTACTTACAGGAAGTTTCTTGGTGATGCCTTTCGCAAATTTCCAAATGGCCTGCTTAACGCGACCACGAGGTTCAACGACTCTGGACAAAGAAAGCATCAGAAGCAGCGATGAATTTCATAAGCGCTCATCTACAGTGAGAAAGCCCTTGAGAATACATACCGAGCTTTCATGAACGGTTGCCTCGTAGGTTTTCGGAGGAGGATCTGCCTTACGGTCTTCACTCATCACGAGCGGTAGCTTACTGTAAGCGACCCGGATGTGGGGGTGCAAGTAGTATTTGAAAGTTGAAAATCCAAAAACGAGCCTTTGAGTAGCCTCTGAGGCTCCTGACTCGAGTTAATGCTTGGGAACGCGCCTTTTTAGCCTTCGCTGACTGCTCAGATACACAGGCACTTGTCACCTTTCGTCTAGGCATGAATGGTGCGCGAAAGAAATTGCAATGGGCGTCGACGCGTGTCACGACGTCGCAGGGTGACCCTGCAACCCATTATTTGGCATCTTCCGCGTCCACCGTGTACCTGTCATCTACGGCGAGACTGCTCGGGTGACATTGCTGCCCTAGGCCGGGTCGGAAAATCCTCCGAGTTTTAAAGTTGTCTTCGAGTTGCAAAATAACAGTGTGGCGGTGGAGGCTGCTTGAATCTATATACTTACTTGACAACCTCAGCGTTCCTCGTTCCTCATTTCGCGAACTCCCGACTGCAACTGCCTTGCATCACGCTTCCTGTCACAAGCTTGGCCAAGGACGAGAATGATGTCAAGACAAGCTAGTTCAATTCTCACCGGCAAGCCTCTATTCGGCAGACATTCTTGCTCGTCCATCCGTGGCACCGTTATGACCTCGGACTGCCTAACTTTTTCAGAAGATGCGCACAGTGCAGTCGATTCGAGGAGAAAATGTACCTGTTGCTCAGTCGCAAACATTCAAGTTGACTTCCTGGGAAAGCCCTGTGGCGCACTATTGCTAGCGCACTAGTAGCGTGCCAAGAAGTTCGGGGAGCACTAGAACATTGCGTCATATCACAATATCATAACACAATTCAGGGACATGGCCACTATCGATCTATCGACGACATGATGGACTCATCGGGACCGGGGACATCTCGTTCAACCCTTGGTAGTACCTGCATGGGACAATTTATGTAGCCATATGTCACGGTGTGCGGTTTCGCGCCACTTAAATTGGATATGATTATCCCTGTCACCCTCGCCATGTCGACTACTATCAGAAGAAACAAACAGCAAAGCCCCTTGGAGAGCCAATTGCGTTCCCAACCTCGATTTACCCACGTCCTGCCTGTTTACCCTTCGTCGATACAGTCATACGAGCTGCGAGTGCGGCGTCCTTTGCCCCCCTCGTATTCTTGGACTCAGACCCCGATTCCCCAAAAATCCTCTGCATCCGTATCCATGTCCTGACTAGAAGTGCGGAAGTGCCTTTTGGACGGTTTCATGTCTGGACTAATGAAAGTCGTCGGGGTGTCAGTTAAGAAACATATAGGAAACCAAGGGAAGTATGGAGATGCTTGAGTCAGGTTGCCAGTGAGACCGACGGTTGTAAGATGCTTAATCCTGATCTATTCCAGGGTCAAAAAGGCACGATTTGGAACACAGGGTCAACGCATGACCGCAGGATAATGAAGGTAACTGGTAGAATCTGTGGAAGCCTATCACAATTCACTGAAGACAAAGAAACTAGACCCCCTTTTCTAGGGTCATCTAGAACATTTTGAAAGCCTGTTTGCATCGAATGCGTCGCTGTTCACCGGAACACCGCAGGGAAACCATCGGAAGGTTGAAAACAAAGGCGATTTAGGATGTTTCTGTCGCTCGACCGAGCACTCAGCAAAAGGAGTAAAAGTGAAAGGTGGCCACAAGGGCTGGTGAGATTCTGAGATCTCGGCGACGGAGTAATCTAGCACCACCACATGGGAAACACTAATCCACAAAACACAGCGTACGCATGGTGCGATATGCAGTGTTGATAGGGCTGGTGCAGGTCCCACGGGAAGATTACTGCGGGAGGAACTTCTGACCGAGACCCCCGGTGCAGAAAAGAAGTAAATCATAGAGGAAAAATTTGAGTCTATATCCAGCAGATTTGATTCTGATCCGAGTCGTGATCCACTGTATCTGCCTCCACTCACATAGTGGGGGGTTGACAATGAACTCAGCTCCTATTGGTTGTCGAAATATCCGAGCCATTACTGGTTTATACAGCAAAGTAACGCATCGGGTCTGCCAACTCTTGGCGACCGAGAACAATGGCACGAAGTATGCTTGATGATCAATTTAACGCATAGTAATGTGCGATCTGCAGGAGCATTGCTCACCGTTTCTTAGCAGTGTAAGATAGTAATGGCGACGGCGCCAGTAAAATACAACTTTGTATGTACTTACATGAGCTGCAATCCTTCAGTGATGAATATCGAAGTATGTTGATAATCTGTAATAGTATAGGTACAACATCGTATGATCCTGCTTTGGGTAGCCTCTGCGATGTTACTATGAAGGCAATTGATGTACGGACATCAATGATCGGAGTAAACACATACCAAGGTGAAGACTCAGAGCCTCTGATCAGTGATGCATTGAAACAGCAACATGAAGGCATAGCTACCGCAGGCGGTGTCAAAACGATGAGTTTTCGTACTTCAATTTGTTGACCGGCGATGACTCGGTCTTCGGATAGCCACCAAAAAGTCATGTGAACTTCGGGATGGAAACGTGGTTCTCATCATATGCTGGCAATGGGCTGATATGAATGAATAAAGTCTTCCAAATGACCTCCACATTAGTTGGTGACTAGCCCGGATCGGTGAACCGATGAGTTCTTGGCAAGTTGGGAGAGGCAGCTGTCTTCTGATGACGAACGTGCGCTCCATTTACAGTAACATATTTTTCTGTCTGTCAGACCATCTCACCGCAACAGAGTCCAGCGCTTCAAGTCGGAAGTTTGCAGCCTAGTACGGTGTGAGCGCGTGTGCATGAAATGATGCTTTCAACTTGAGTATCGACAGGCTCGGACATGGAATCTTTGCGGTGATGGGAAATAGATACCATATATATCCACCCTGCGCCACTCAGAATTTGCACATAAAAATTTATTTAAAATACTCAGCACTTAGCGGGAGCTTGGGCTCAGTTCCAGTCACTGACCTTGTAAACAAAGGTAACAACACTCACTTCAGATTAACAGCGCAAGTCGTGCCTTGAATTCACAGACTTTCACATCATCATTTGGCAACACATCGATAGATGTAGCCCAATTCAAGAACTTTTCAGGTTCCGCGAAGTGGTTCGTTGAATTCGCAGGCCATGTGCATCCTCTATGATGGGTTGGTGGTCCCGGGTAAGTACGCATAACTGGTGTCATACAATTATATTACTTATGACAGCATCACCTCGCCCTGAGCGCGCAGGAAAGTGTAGCCCTGAGCACTGACTCAACGTCAAGTTGAATTTGGACTGCGGTGAATTTCCTTTATCATAATCGCAGTGTCTAGATAAGATCTCTGATGGTTATCTCACCGGCACCCATTCATTTTGCTAAAATGCTTCGGTTCCGCAGATAGTTTTCCAGATAGGCTGAGGTCAGATCAAATCCCGATATCCTCTATTTGATAATCCTAGGGTTAGGAAACTTCCCCGAGGTTCAACAGCTATCATGTCCTGAACGGTGAACAAGGCGAATACCTCGGTGATGTAATCCTGAGAATTGATCCCTACAGCATGCCTGAGGGTCGGTTATGCAAAGTCGCACCACTATGGTCCTCATATTTAATCTACTCGTCCCTCTCCTTCTGCCTCATCCCATTTCCCTCCCTTGCCACTTAGGATGTCTTCTGATTTATCCGAAGCTGACATAATTGCACTCGTGCATGAAAATGATGCTTACCCTGAACAAGTGTGGTATACTATCGCTGCGTTTCTCTTCGTAGTAGGCTGCTTCCAGTGGGGCTCACGCATTCACTCCAAATTCGCCAGGCGCAGACACCATGAATCTGACGAAGAAACTGCTGCCACCAATGACATTCAATACAAATTCTCTCTTCGCCATATCCCGCTCGCGATCGTAAATGTCTATCGTGTTGTTGCTTTCCGGTGGACCCTGGAAATAGGGCAATCTTATACCCTCAACATGGCAGAGGTTTTTGTCACTGTGGCATACATCGCCCTTCTGTTGATCTATGCCTTCGTTAACAGTGAGCTCACGGAATTGTGTGTGTCCCATTTACACTGCATTAACTAAATCACGCAGCCACCTCAGTCGAGGGTCAGAAGCTTGATATAATCTACTGGAGCAACCGCATAGGCATGCTGGCGGCCAGTCAATTTCCCATTGTCACCGCTCTTGGCACAAAGAACAATCTCGTGTCTCGTAGGTGAAAAAGCTACGAATCAGACGTGTCGCTGAGTTTTTTGCATCAGTGGTCACGGGCATCAGCTACGATAGGGTACGGCCCTTAATCATTCTTAACACGGCACTTTAATTAATCATGGATATAAAGCTCAATTATATTCATCGAATGATGGCTAGGACGTGCTTCATGCTCCTTTGGGTACATGCAGCGGGCGAAATAGTATGCTTTCCCTCGTACGTACCTCCGATCTATGCTTGCGCTTTTCTAATGGAGTTTACCGAAAGCTTCCAGGAGACTTTGAGCGAGCCATGGCTTCGTGCCGGTATCACTGCCATGGTTGCCTTCTCTATTCTGATCATAGTATCACTGCGTCCTGTTCGTAGTGATATCTATGAGGTCTTCTTTTACGTCCACTTCCTTGGCGTCCTGTTGGTGTAGCACTTCTATTCGCTTGTAATTGTCGTTGACACAGAGCACAGGATATTTCTGGTGGGAGGATATTACCACACCAAGGGTGCTTAGTAAGTGAAACTTAATACAGACAGCTTGGTTCCTGACTTGTAGCGAACAGCGGGTCGTACTGGATATGGCCCTCGTTTGTGTTCTGGGCTCTCGATCGCTTCATCCGAGTGGTTCGACTTGTTGTATTCAATCATTCTTACTTTGGGTTCAAGTCAGGATCTGGAACGATGGATGCAACGACTGAAATGCTTTCCGCAGATGTCGTTCGATTGCGCTTACAGCGGCCCCCGCATTTCCATTGGTCTCCAGGACAAACGGCGTATCTAATCATGCCCTCAGTTTCGACACTGCCATTCGAAGCGCACCCCTTTACTATTGCGAGTTTCGATTCTAGTCTGCTTTCAATCTCCCAAACGGAGGATCAATCTGGAACCGGAGAAAATGATGAAACCCAGGTTTTGGGATCAAGCGCTCCATTCTGGAAAGAGCTCGTGTTTTTGGTCAACGTACATGGAGGGTTCACGAAAAAGCTAAAGGAAGTAGCTGACACAAAGGGCATAGTCAAGGTTTTTGTAGATGGTCCTTACGGACCGTCTCCTGACCTGGGTTCTTACGACACGTGCGTATTTGTGGCAGGTGAGTTGTGCGTCGTCTCGTAATCACACAGTACTTATCAAATTCAGGAGGGTCTGGTATATCATATACCCTTCCGGTCTTCCTGAGCGTTATTGAGTACGGGGATTAATTTCACTATTGTCATTGATGTCTCATCGTTCTCGCAGGAGCGTACGCAAGGGGAAAAGCTCCTGCAAACGAGTTGTGTTCATTTGGTCAATACGCGGAGCTGGTGCGTAGATTCATGACTCATTTATAGCTTCTACTAACGTCATATTCTATAGGCTATGTTCAATGGATCGAAGAAGCACTTATCAAGGCTATTCAGCTTGCCCCACCTTCTTTGACAATATCCATCCGTATCTTTGACACCGGTTCTTTATCAAAGGCACAATCCATGGAAGAGAATTACAGCCCTTCAACTCCTACAGAGAAGAACGGTACTCCTGAACAAGTTGTGACAAGGAAAACTTCTTTAACGTCGTCAATGCTATTATCTTTACGCGGGGTCAAGATGGAAAGTGGACGATCGGATCTGGATGGACTGCTCAAAGAAGAAGTTAGCATGGCCTCGGGGAGTATGTCGGTCAGCGGTAAGTACTCTTTCCACCGGCCTCCAATAGTGTGCAACTTACGGGTATTTGCATTAGTTTGCGGATCTCAGAATATATCGCGCGCAGTCCGTCATGCACTTCGCTTCCCTGTCTCTGGACCTTCTAGTATTCTCAGTGGAGGACCGAGCGTGACCCTATATGTCGAATCGTTCGGATACGCCTGATGGCCTCCTGAGCCATCTGGTTCACTTTTATGTATGACCTATTCTGTTTTCTTTGTCACCTGGGTTTCTTGCGATTTGATACTGTAGCTAGTACGGTTTACGTCGCCATGGAAGTTTGATAGATGTTTGTACTCGATGGGACCATTTTTAGTGTACCCCAAGTATACTTGTAAGTCTGTCGCAAATGTTATGTACTTTTATGAAGTTCATGCTCGTTGTGGACAACGATGAGCTCAAGTATTCGATGTGTCGACGCGTCTTCGTAGTCTTTACACAATACCATTTAAGGTATCATCAAATAACCTTAATTTCGGCCCTATGGCTGCTCCGAGTCAGAGCAAGTATATATATGTGTGTGATGTATGAAGGCTACACAGGCATACTGCAACTCTTCCGCCGGTGCCTCATCCAGGCGCCCCAGAGCATTGCCCCATCAGAAATACTCTATTTTAATTGTCAACATTGGATCATTAGCTGCGGAAAAAAGTTGAGCGGCTCGCGCTGGCTATAGAATGGCCAATACACATGTTGCGCAGTTCGCAAATACCCATAGAGCGGAATTAAACTTCTGGCATCACGCACTTGATCCGATCAGCACTGAATGTCTGAGCGCCATGACCGATACAACTGGGAGCCCCGCCCATTAATTCCGAGCGCCTCAGACATCACGGAAAGAAGTTGGGAAGCAGCAGTGAATTTCTCCAGGCACAAAGATGCGCAGGGTGATTGATACTCGAGGTAGGGTTGACGTTAACTGCGTGCAATGATTGGCGACCAATCTGATATGGTACATCTTGCGATTACAATGGATCATGCAGGAGATGTCAGCATTTTGATCACACGAAAGAGTCGATTACTTACAGAACTAGACTCTCCCTCGGGGCCGATTTGTACTCAACGCCACATGCTAGTAAAGCACTTGAAAGAGCCAACAGCATATACTATAATTGTTCAAGGACTCTATAGTGCTGATTTCATAAATGCACGAGCTAGTAAACTTTGAATCCGTAAGCTGCTGTATTTTTTCCCCATCAAGGACCCTCATTTGCCAGTGCTCCGATAAGGCGCCAAGTAGTAAGAAAGTCTATGACTCACATTGCGTCTCCATATCGCAAAAACAGCAAACAGAGCGCCAAGTACTGGCTGGCGCCCGCTTCAGTATCACGAGTACATGATAAACCCTTATGAAAGGGATTAGATCAGTGATGTCGTGAGAGCTCCAAACTCGGGTATTTCATACAAAGTTACTCGTTTCCTCTGTCGACATGCATTGAACTGATAACACAGTTCCCCAGCATGTTTGGCATACCGTCAGCGCCTCATGCTGGATCTCGGGTGAAGGTTTCGTAATTTCCGTGGGGAGAGACTGTGTTCGAAGCTGTAATTGTCTCGGTGATATCCACGCCGTGCCGAGTACAAGGGTCGACAATCTCATCTTGGCATCTTATGCATCAGGGGATGGTGTAGTTTGAGGTAGTCCAGGAACTGCAGATGCTGGCGGAGGGAAATTGCCAAGGCACAGGTCAACCTTGTCCAATACTAGTTTTTAACTCTTTTTGGCAAGCTTGAAAGAGGACCTCCCCACAAGCTGGCACATCATACTAGTAGCTTTCAGGATATCTAATACTTCGCCTCCGGATCGAGAGAAAAACGCGATACATAGTAGTACTAGTAGCAGAATTGCTCGTTTCTGAGAACTTTAAGTCTGACTCACCCTCCTGTAGCTCATTGGTAGCGTTTCGATCGAACATTCTTTCCTCCAGTCGCAGAGGCGAAAAACCTCGCTTCCACACCTTTGGGCACATATTATATGATATAACACATGCATAATCCAGAACAATAAGAGTGAGAGCGGAAGATTGACAATGGTACGGGAAAATGACATAGAAGAAAAGACGCACAGAGGGAATCATTCTAAGAATACATCAGCACAAGTCATCAGCGTCATGAATCAGTGCTTCTCAGTGATTGCGCCATTGCGCCACCATCAGAAGGAAAGCACTAATCAACCAGGTGGCGATAAGATAGATATCCACATTAGTAAATTCTGATGTCTAGAGCAACTCTACGACTTTCGAGTGTAGCCCTGGACATATATTGGCTTGAAAAACACCCTGCTCCCTTGTAAATACGATGGCGAATGACCTCATTGAAACCCCTCGGCGTTCTTCACGTCACAGCGAAGTATGCTACCCGATACTTCACTTGACTCGAGAAAAAATGTAAATTCAGCTGTGAATAGTGAAGTGGCGATCACGAAGAAGTGAAAATCATCTCCACGTTGACAAACTAGTAGTGAGATAGGTTATGGGCAAAAGCTCGATGCTACTTACTACACTTGTAGACGAAGATACGACCATTTGGTCACCGTACGTACATTCCATGCATGGTTATACTCTCTCTGGTCCAAGACGACATGTCAGCAGCTACCCAATCGATACAGCAACAGATGCATACCTTGCTATTGGTGCTAGCGCAAAAGATACAGGGTGCATGGGAAAGGAAGGACATAGCGACCGGCTTGGATGAGCAAAGCCCAACCCAGAGCGTCCAGCAGAGTGTCACGAGGTAGACCACGTTCTTAGCACCTACTGCAGTCACCCATCTCCTAGGATAAGAGTGTCTGTTATCGACTATGCACCTCTCAGACATGACTTTGAGAGGCCGAATTTAG
This sequence comes from Suillus variegatus, assembly GCA_016647645.1. NCBI lineage: Eukaryota > Fungi > Basidiomycota > Agaricomycetes > Boletales > Suillaceae > Suillus > Suillus variegatus. The sequence continues at coordinate 61,325 of JABBWF010000171.1, forward strand.
AGGACGTGTTGGGCGTGTTGCGGCACAGATGTGATAGTGGGCGCAGCAGCAGTGAGTCCTAGTAATATCGTACGAGACAATGACATTCAGACCCCTTGGTATACTCAAACAGCGAATGTTCGAACTCTCATTGGCCGCAGGTGCTGCAGAGAATGAACAATGGGGAAAAGACGCTGGCACGCACCAAGACCAATGGAACCCATATGAGGGTCTCTCCGAGCACTAGAATCATGGTGACCGAGATCTGTATGCACCAGAATTTGAAGGAGAACTAGATGTGCATAATTTTCATATTCACAGTGGAAGGTTGCATTAAAACAGCACCAACCAACAGTGTGGGCCGAACTTTAGCGAAGGAAGTGAGTGGCTGTGAGCCTGAGGTCATTAAGAAAGAGAAACATACCAAAAAGCCTAAACTACGGCCACAGACAAGGAAGGTACATGGAAGTACTTGACATGCATGAGAATGAACATGTTGTTGTACAACCGTTCTTCAAGTTGGTAGCCGTGTCTTTGAATTTCAGGCAGCTCGCAGCATCGTGGTTGACTGGCGTGTACTTGATTCCATCTGGCAGTGAAGACCAAGTGCCAGGCGAGACTGCAGGGGTGCATGAATTGCTGAGAACAATGCACACCATGGACAATGCTGCAGGTATACTTGATAGTAAGAAGGGGTGCGGTGCGGTAGTGCACAGCCACAAATCTCAGAATTGCCACACCCTACCGCGTCACTACCGTACGCACCCTATGATAAAGTACCATATTCACTATGATACCACGATAATTCTTACACAAAAACATGTACTATGGTATTTCTTAATCATAAATCATATTTAAGACCTTTGTGGACGACATAGACATATTATATACGCATATAAGACACTTGTTGTGTAGGGTGCGGCACGGATGCGGTACGATGCGGCAAAATCCTAAGGCCCAATTCGAAGGCAGCTGCCTTTTCATTACGGGCTAATCCGGTGGCCTCAATAAACAAAACTTATCCTTTGCACTAACACTGGTGGCGGCACTGCTCCTTGAGCAAAACGACTTCAAAATGTACAGTCAGATAACTTCTTGTCAGTTCTGTGCCTTCTCCTGCAACATATTATCGAACAGCAGTAGGATTCAGGCAGTACTAGTGCGGCTTCGAATATGTGAATTCTTGTGAAATGCCCTGCTCTTTTCAACAGCCTCGCAGCTTCTCGTTTCGGCGGCTTTAATCAACATTGCACCCTACAACGTGTCTCTGGTGTACAAACATGATGAGTCTACTTTAACTCAATGAGGTTATGGGCCGCTCGATATCCCGCGAGTCACTTACGTTCTATTGACATTAGCGCTGCATGGTGTGGATGCCACATGTATGCTGTGATTCCCTCACTTATAATCCATCAGGACCTCACATGATCCGCAGTGTGTTCGTGGCTTCCAGCACACATCGTATTCTCAAGTGTTAGTTCGAATCTATCTCTTACTCGCATGTCAAGATTCGTACCTGGACATTTCAATGACAACCCTCCATCCTCGGGAGAGGACCCGAGCCACCCAGAACGCTCCCATGACAGAGGATTCGTGATCAGTGAAACGCTACAAGTTGTCGCCAGTAGTATGTATCACATCTATCTTCATTTACCACGTACTAATGATTACCCAAAGTAACTCTGGCGACACTTTATTTCGTCGTTAATCTCCTATTTTGTTTGACGGCAGGCTCCACGTCAGACCCACTCGATGATACCACCCAAGCATTAGGTGAGGAGCCAGGCCAACCAGAACAACCTCAGGATTCGGGAAAGACAAACCTCGTGATCACTGAAGTGCTACAAGTCGCCACCATCAGTATGTGCTATCCACTTTCACTCAGCGCGTGGTACCCATGATCTTCTATGACAGATTCCGCATCGGACCTACTCGACAATACCCTCGCAGCCTCAGGTGAGGAGTCTAGCCACCCGGAACGTACCCAGGACCCGGGAGAGATACACCTTGGTGGAGTGCAACAGGTTGTCATTACTGGTTTGTGATATCTATCTCCGTTTAGCACATATTGACGATTTCCAAGCCATTCGCGCAACCGATCTCACTCTTGGTCTCCGACGGATCCCGGCTGGCTTCCATGCGGTGGTCAAGGCTGACAGTGCTGAATACCAGACAAGCAATAAATCTATATACGTAAACCAATCTGTCGTCGAATGGCACGAGCGGATTCTTCTGTAAGTGGTTCTTAACCCCGTCTGTCCTGCAGGTATTCAGACAGACTCCAGGCCGTGCGAGCCATGTTCTAAAGTTCGGGTTAGCGTGTATGCCTCATTCGAATTGGGTCCCATGGTCTGTCACGGAGAACTCCTCCGCACATTCGAGATCTCTGTTAGAGAATTACTGGATCGCAGCGAAAGGTCGCATCGTCAGTATTGTCTATTGCAAATAACGCCTGACAGATGCTAACGAGTATCACAGCCATAGTCTTTCAGCCAAAGCAGGAGGAAGTTTTATCGTCTTGTACTTCGCTCTCCATGACGGTGGAGCAGCGACTTTCTGATCAAATTGACGCCGGAGTTCTTTGCCCCTTTACTAGGGTGAGTGATCAATGCAGTCTGGCATTCTGATACTGAGAGCTCTAACGTGCAGCTTACATCTCGCATGGATGCGTTAGCACTAAGTACGGACGCCGGACATCGTCTTCTCGCTCGATACCGCAGGACACAGAACAGTAAAGATCTCGACCAATCCATAAAGCACTTTGAACGGGCTTTGGCTCTCTGCCCCATGCATCATTCATACCACCCTGCAGCACTGTTCAATTTAGCCATCGCAAAGCTTGTAAGCTGCCAGGTTAACGGAGCATACCTCGACCTCGACATCCCTATCTCTCTTTTTCAAGACGCACTTGATTTACGTCCCACTGATCATCCGGATCGAATCATCACCCAGCTCCATCTTGCCATTGCTCTATCGTCTCGCTTTGCAAAACGGGGATTTCAAACGGATGCCGATGCAGCTAAAGAGTTGCTGAGCTGTGTTCTCGATGTCTGCCACGCCAACAGTCACATCTACAGAGCAGCTTTGATCGCGATCCAAACATCCGCTGCGCATTCTACTGGAAGCATTGATGCAAATGATCGTGGGCAGGAGCGTCCTGCCACATCGATGCTTCCGTTATCGCTGAATCAGCTTGCTAATCGAGCAAAGCGGTGTTTGCAGGTGGATGAACCCCGTGACCTGGATGAAGTCATATCCCTCCATTATGATGCACTGGGATACTACAACACCGGGCATGCTTACAGAGGGCAATTGCTAACTAATCTGGCTATAATCCTGCAAACTCGCTTCAGGCGTCAAGGCAACGACAAAGACATGGATCAGGCTATCGCACTTCAGATGGAAATGTTGGCATTGTGCCCGGTCGGTCACCCAGATCGGTCCAAGTCATTGAATAACCTTGCGATTCAACTATCCACCCGCTTTGAACACAGAGGCAATGTCGACGACTTGGATCAGTCCATCGCACTTCACAAGGAAGCGCTGGCCTTGCACCCCGTTGGTCACATAGATCGGTCTACGTCATTAATGAATCTCGCAAATCAACTCTCCACCCGCTTCGACCATCGAGGCAACTATGAAGACTTGGATCAGGCTATCGCACTTCACAGGGAAGCGCTAGCTTTGCGCCCGGTCGGTCACCCAAATCGGTCCAGCTCGTTAAATAGCCTCGCGACCCAACTCTCCATCCGTTTTGAACACCGGGGAAACGGCGAAGACTTGGATCAGGCTATCGCACTTCAGAAGGAAGCGCTAGCCTTGCGTCCAGTCGGTCACACAGATCGGTTTGGGGCATTGAATAACCTTGCAATTCAACTCACCTTCCGCTCTGAGCACCGAGGAAACGGCGAAGACTTAGATCAGGCTATTGCACTCCAGAGGGAAGCGCTGGACTCGCGCCCAATGGGTCACAGAGATCGGTCTGGGGCATTGAATAACCTTGCAAATGCACTCTCCGTTCGCTTTGACCACCGAAGCAAAGACGAAGACTTGGATCAGGCTATCGCATTTTACAGAGAAACGCTAGCCTTACATCTGGCCGGTCATACGGATCGGCACAAGTCATTAAATAACCTTGCAAATCGCCTCTCCACCCGCTTTTACCACCGAGGCAACGACAAAGACTTGAATGAGGCTATCGCACTTCACAGGGAAGCGCTAGCGTTGTGCCCGGTCGGCCACATAGATCGGTCCAGCTCATTAAATGGCCTTGCAACTCAACTCTCCACCCGCTTTGAGCGCCGACGTAATGACGAAGACTTGGATCAGGCTATCGCACTTCACAGGGAAGCGCTGGCCTTATGCCCGGTCGATCACACAGATCGGTCTATTTCATTAAGCAACCTTGCAAAATCACTTTCCATTCGCTTTGAGCACCGAGGCAACGACGAAGACTCGGAACAGGCTATTGCACTACACAGAGAAGTTCTGGCTTTGCGCCCGGTCGGTCACAAAGATCGATCTGGGGCATTGAATAACCTTGCAATTCAACTCTCCTACCGCTTTGAGCGTCAAGGCAACGACGAAGACTTGGATCAATCTATTGCACTTCACAGGGAAGCACTAGCCTTGCACCCGCTCGGTCACACAGGTCGGTCCATGTCATTAAACAACCTTGCAAATCAACTCTCCTCCCGCTTTGACCACCGAGACAACGACGAAGACCTGGACCAGACCATCGCACTTTACAGGGAAGCGCTGGCCTTGTGCCCGGTTGGTGACACAGATCGGTCCACGCCATTAAACAACCTCGCGGCCCAACTCTCCATCCGCTTTCGCCGCCGAGATGACCATGAAGACTTGGATCAGGCAATCGCATTTCAGAGGGAAGCGCTGGCCTTGCGCCCGGTCGGTCACAAAGATCGGTTTGGGGCATTGAATGGCCTTGCGATTCACCTCGGCCTCCGCTTTAAGCACCAAGGTCACGACGGAGACTTGGATCATGCTATCGCACTTCACAGGGAAGCGCTGGCCTTGTGCCCGGTCGGTCACACAAATCGGCCCTCGTCATTACATAACCTTGCCACTCAACTCTGCATCCGTTTTGAGCACCAGCGCAATAGAGAAGACTTCGATCAGTCACGAGAAAACCTGCGCTGTGCATTGACTCTGTTAACGCAACATGATCCTCGTCGATTACCAGCCTATGGAACGCTAGCTGAGGTCTATCTGACGTTCTATCGATCAGGCCTTGACGGCGCCTGCGCAGGTGAAGATACGGACAGTCTCAATGCTGCTATGTATCATCTCAAGGCAGCAGCAAACGTTGTCTCTGGAGGCTTGCTATCGCGCCTGCGAGAGAGTATACGTTGGGTACACCATGCTAGTCTATATTCACATGGTACCGAACTGGAGGCATATGCGACTTCCATGCAACTTCTGGACGCTTACATGTCTGTCACAGCTTCGGTTTCGTCTCGCCACAATTTCATGAAGGACTTCCTATCTACACTTGCCGTGGATGCAGCATCGTGTGCTCTTCGTAGCGGTGATGTGTGTCGCGCTGTTGAGTTGTTGGAACAAGGCAGGACTGTCATCTGGACCCAGATGGCACGTCTTCGCACCCCCCTTGATAGCCTCCAGACGCGCGGCAGTCACGCAGCGGCCCTGATGAAGAAATTCAGAGATCTCAGCTCCCTCCTCGACAAACCTCCTGCGAACAATCCAGAAACAACCCCAAGAGTCGATGTAGAAGCAGAGGAAACCCAGTACAGACGTTTAGTGGAGCAGTGGAATAGAGCTGTAGAAGAGATCCGGGAGATCGAGGGCTTCTCTCGCTTCCTCCTTCCCCCCTTGTTTTCCGACCTTCAGGATGCAGCTCGTGATGGACCTATCATCATGCTCATCGTAAGCAAGTCGTCTTGCCACGCCATTATCATCCTGCACAAGCAACTTCCGACTAGCATCCAACTCCCCACCAATTTGTGGAAACTCTCCAAATTGGTGGTCGCATTTCGAGAGGCAGTTGGAAAAGAGGCAGGTCCTAAAGGGAACCAGACAGCGCTCACAAAAGCTTTGAGAGAGTTATGGGATGTCGTCGTCTCCCCAGTGGTCGAGAATCTGGACGGATTTGTACGACGAGGTTCCCGAATATGGTGGTGCCCGACCTCTGTCTTCAATTTCCTGCCATTACATGCTGCTGGCGAGTACAGGCCAAAGGGAAAGTCTGTTTCGCAACAATATATCTCGTCATATACGCCATCGCTCAACGCACTGATCAAAGCTCGCCAAAGTCATGACAGGTCTCCGTCAGTTTCCTTCGTTGCCATTGGTCAGGATTGCCCAGCCGGTGCCTCGTTCACTTTGGATGCTGTGGAGCCCGAACTGGAATTGGTGCGAAGACTTTTGCCTCCTCCCCCCACTGTTTCATTCTCCAAGATAACCAGCGTCGATGCCACGAAATCGAGAGCACTATGCGCATTGCGTGACAATACTTGGTTTCATCTCGCGTGTCACGGGACACAAGAATTTGACGAACCCTTCAAGTCGGCCTTTCGCATGCGTGACGAGCCGCTTTCGCTCCTTGACATTACACAAATGGATCTGTCTCAACATGAATTTGCATTTCTTTCTGCCTGTGAAACCGCAGTCGGTACCTTGAGTACACCTGACGAAGTGATCCACCTAGCGGCTGCCCTGCAATTTGCCGGAGTTAACAGCGTGGTCGGAACACTGTGGAAGGTTACGGATAGCACCGTGCAGCACTTGGTGGAGGCATTCTACAAAAACATGCACGGGGATGGTCCAATGAATTCCAAACGAGCTGCTTGGGCGCTGCACCGAGCGGTCCAGTCGTTAGCTTGTGACAAGGACATTACAATGACCTTGGACCAGCGCATAGTATTCGTGCACATTGGAATATGATCAATTCCGTACGTCCCCCCACCTTGTCGATCAAAGCATTCTTGAGACAAACTGATGTCTTCGCATGTAGCATTCAGCCCTGACCATGCGCAATCTGTTATTCGACAAGGACTTCGATATTGCAGACTTTGAGACTTTATACCTACACGATATGTACACCAATTTCGACTTCAGTTTGTATTTTCCAGTTTGTTACCTCGGGCCTAAAGGTGATCGTTCCTAAGGTGCACGATTTGCGGGCAAGAACGAGGTTGCACAACACTGATCTGGCATAATAGCTCATGTGGCAAGACACAATTTGCGATGAACATGATAGTCGAGTCTGAATTGCACGAGAGGCCAGGGCGTTGAATGTACTCACACCCATCATAGGGCACAGAAATTCAGTGCTTATGAAGCTGTGCGAAGACCTTGGCCTGGCAGGGTAGACAGATCACACGGTTAACTTGTCCTCCGCGACCGTCATGGCAGACACATTACATTGCCATTGTCGGCCTACCTGGGAAGTCCTTTCCTATATTCAACTCTGAATTTGCTTTCTTTTAAATGCATTGTTCCTGCTTATCACCGCTGGCCTGTTGTCACCAGCTGTGCACGATGCTATCATGGTGTGAGCCCGCTTTCCTCGCCGTATGTAATTGCATAGGTACTGGACCACTCATGGCGGCCATGTAAGTCAAGCGTCCTATGTACTTTTCAACCTTATTTGAATTGTCTTGCTATAGGTCGTATATCACTACCTAGGGCGGTGCTAAGACCAACGCCCAATGCACGCTTGATCCTCTCGACTACAATCTTTCTGTAGATGCTAAAGGGCATGTGCAGTTAGTTGCCATCTGCTCGATATGGGCTAGTATGTACAGCACATCAAACTCCACGTCACGATACTTTATGGTGCTGCCCCTTGTCCTGTATGACATCCTCTCCGAGCTACCAGGCAATAACTGGTCAGCCAACCCTACAAAGTACGTCGTGTTCTGCATGCCAAGCTTTGGTATCTGACTGCGCCCCAGGTTCATTTTGAGCTGCAAGGATATTCCATTTGGTCGGACCATGTGGGTCGAAAATTCAGACATCTTCATCGCTGTGAAGGCCATCGGTGCAAAGTCAAACAAACGCCCAAACGGCTCGGATGTCCATACTGTCCCCGTTCTCAGCGACCCTAACACCGGTGCCCTCGTCACAGACTCCCTCGAAATCGCCTCCTACCTCGAAAAGACATATCCCGAGAAGGCCATTTTCCCAAACTCAGAAGCCCTGATACGTACATTCGACTCCGCCTATTTTAAGCCTCCTTCAACCTGCTATCAGGTCTATCTTCGTACGTTGCACAGAAATATTGAGTCCCGCCAATTCCAAGTTCTTCATCCAAGCTCGTTCGGTGGACGTGTTGTTGCCCTGGGATACTCTACAACTTTCGAGTGTCGCTCTGGAACAGATCACAGCGAGCTCATCCAAGTGATATCGCCCAGATAGGCGATGACTGCTGTTCTCTTTTCCAAGAGTGAATACAATAGATAGTGCAATTTTGTCCGCAAGACCTCGACATGCTGAAATCACATATATTGATTCGAAAAATACCTTGCTCCTTTGAAAATATGATGGTGAATATCTTCATTGAGACCTGTCGGCATTCTTCACGTCAGAGAAAAGCATGCTACCCTACGATAGGTAGTGAAAAAACGCGCAGATAGAAAAGAGTTGTGGCTGCAGAAGTGACTGCGTCGCATCATGGCATCAGACACATACTCTTCCGAATTAGTTCACTTGGCTTGAGGGAAGGATGGGAATTCAGCTGTGAACAGTGAAGTGGCAGTCACAAAGAAGTGAAAATCATATCCACGCTAATGCAAACCAGTAGTGGGATAGGTTATGGGCAGAAGCTCGATGCTACTCACCACACTTAGAACCGAACATATAACCATTTGTTCACGGTACGTACACTCCACCTGTGGTTATATTCTATCTGATTTAAGACGACATGTCAGCAGCTACCCAATTGATGCAGCAACAGATGCATACCTTTCTATTGGCACCAGCGCGGAAGATACGAGGGTGCACGGGAAAGGAAGGACACGGGAACTTGGTTTGACGCAAGGCTCGGGTGATTGGCGCATGTTGCGTAATGGGATGCAAAACTTTGAGCCTCGAGGACCCGATAACCGTTGACATTGGAAAACTTAGAGCGTCACATGAGTGAGGACACAAAAGGAAGCCAGCACCGTGTACTCGTCAGCTATCTATTTGCCCATCATGGATGTCGGCCATCTGTTCACTGCCATGAAAAAACATCCCATTCTCACTCACAGAGTCACCTATGTTGACTTTGCCAGTTTCATCCGGCGTGCCAACTTCGGATTTTGAATTTTGAATTTGGCCATCTACGCTCACATAAGACTTAAGTTCCTTGATGGCTCAACTATCAATGAAGACGAAAATGTTCCGAATCAAATCCAACATCCGAAATCAAAGCAAACCTCTCAAACTCGCTGGCAACAGGTACGCCTAAGTGCCCAAAGACTTGTATGCCACTGTATCAGAAGGAGCGTCAAAGCAAACACGTGATCAAATAATTAAAACTCAGCCTGGGTCAGCCGCGACCTGCCGAAGGCCCCAGACTTTGGCCCCAGACTGGCCAATTTAATCTCTGACATTCACGTGAGGTCAGTACTTGGAATACCCACAGCCTTCTCGTTTTGGCTATTGTAATCACTGATATGACAATATCGCACCCTGCAACGTGCCTCTGTTGTGAATGGGGCCTAGGCTATGGGCGGCTCAATATTGTGCGAGTCGTTTCTGTCCTGTTGACTCATTATCTGAGTCGCTGCACGGTGTGGATACCAAGTGCATGGTGTGGTTTCCTCCTTCATAATCTTTCAGGACTTTGAAGGTACCTTAGTGTTTCCTGACCTCTAGCACACATCTTACTCTCAAGTGCTGGTTTGAATCCATCCCTCAGCAATCATTACTATGGCTCGTCGTCGACATGTCACCTTCAGGTCTTCAAGCTCATCAGGATCAGAATCAGAATCAGACTTTTCTTCAGCGTCATCGCATAAAACTTCCTCAAATCCTCCAATAGAGAAATATGGTCCCAGTACCGCCGAGTCCTTGAAAGGGAGAAACCGTCAGTGTAAGTCAGACAACGGTAATGACAACAAGACGAAGAGTTCAGAAAGTTCACGATCGTAAGTCGTTTGTGCAATATAGCACATGTCTAGACTTAATTTCGAGGTTTCAGGCAAAAAAAGGACAAGTAAGCATATAAAGCACGGATCATCTAAATGCTTAACGATGTGCGCATTGTTTAGTGAGGAGCCAAGCTACCCAGAACACACCCCGAACCCAGGAGAGATACACCTCGGTGGAGTGCGACGAGTCGTCATTACTGGTATGTTTTACCTATCTCTGCTAAGCTCGTATTCACGATTTCCCCCAAGTCATTCGCGCAACTGATCTCGCTCTTGGCCTTCGACGGGTTCCCACTAGCTTCTATGTAGTTGTCAAGGCTGACGGCGCTGAACACCAGACAAGTAACAAATCTGTAAACGTGGACCAGACTTTCGTCGAATGGCACGAGCGCCTTTCCTTGTAAGTTGTCGTTAACCCCGTCTGTTCTGCAGGTATTGAGCAAGACTTGAGGCCTTGTGAACCATCTTCTAAAGTTCGGGTCAGCGTGTATGCCTCACTTGAATTCGGTCCTATGCTCTGTCACGGGGAACTCCTCCGCACATTCGAGATCTCAGTCGGAGAATTACTGGATCGCAGCGAAAAATCACATCGTCAGTTTTATCTACTGCAAAAAACGCCTGCCGGATGCTAACAAGCATCACAGCCATCATCTTTCAGCCAAAGCAGGAGGAAGTCGTATCCGCTTGTACTTCACTGCTCATCACAGTGGGGCAGCAGTTTTCTGATCAAAACGATGCTGGAGTTATTTGTACCCTTACTACCGTGAGTGATTAATGCAGTTTGGCATTCTGATGCTGAGGCCTGTAACGTGTAGCTTACATCCCGCGATATGGATGCGTTAGCACTAAAGATGGATGCCGGACATCGTCTCCTCGCTCGATACCGCAGGACGCACAACAGTGTGGATCTGGACCAATGCATAAACCACTTTGAACGGGCCTTGAGTCTCTGCCCCGTAAATCATCCCTACCGCCCTGCAGGACTGTCCAATCTGGCCACCGCAAAGTTTATTCGTTGTCAAGCCAACAAAACATATTGCGACCTCGACATTCCTCTCTCTCTATTTCAAGACGCACTTGATTTGCGTCCCACTGATCATCCGGACCGACCCATCACTCAACTCTATGTTGCCATTGCTCTGCTCTTTCGCTTCGCGACACGTGGATTTCAAACGGATGCTGATGCAGCTGAAGAGTTACTGAGTGAAGTGCTCGATGTCTGTCACGCCAACAGCCACATTTACAGAGTAGCTTTGATCGCAATCGAAACATCCGCTCTGCATTCTGCTCGAAGCATTGACGTAGATAATCTTGGGCAGGAGTGGCCCGCATCCATGCTTCCGTTATCGCCGAATCAGCTTACACACCGAGCACAGCGGTGTTCGCAGAGAGATGAACCCCGTGATTTAGATGAAGTGATATCCCTTCATTATGATGCACTGGGATACTACAACACTGGGCATACTTCCCGAGGGCAATTGCTAGGTAATCTAGCTGCAATGCTGCAAACTCGATTCGAGCGTCGAGGCAACGACAAAGACTTGGATGAGGCCATCGCACTTGCCAGGGAGGCGCTGGCTTTGTGCCCGGTCGGTCACCCAAATCGGTCCATATCATTAAATGACTTCGCAGCTCAACTTGCCATCCGCTTTCAGCACCGATGCAACGACGAAGACTTGGATCAGGTCATCGCACTTGACAGGGAAGCGCTGGCCTTGCGCCCGGTCGGTCACCCAGATCGGTCCATATCATTAAATAACCTCGCAGCTCATCTCGCCACCCGCCTTGACTACCGATTCAACGACGAAGACTTGGATGAGGCTATCACACTTGACAGGGAAGCACTGGCCTTGCGCCCGGTCGGTCACCCACGTCGGTCCATGTCATTAAATAACCTCGCAGCACAACTCGCCACCCGCTTTGACCACCGATGCAACGACGAAGACTTGGATGAGGCCATCGCACTAGACAGGGAAGCGCTGGCATTGCATCCGGTTGGTCACATATATCGGTCCACGTCGTTAAACAACCTTGCAAACCGACTCGGCACCCGCTTCGACCACCGAGGCCACGACGAAGACTTGGATCAGGCTATCGCACTTCACAGGGACGCGCTGGCCTTGCGGCCGGTCTGTCACACAGGTCGGCCCGTGCCATTAAATGACCTTGCAGTTCGACTCTCCATCCGTTTTGACCACCAAGGGGATGACGAAGACTTGGATGAGGCTATCGCGCTTCTCAGGGAAGCGCTGGCCTTGCTTTCGGTTGGTCATACAGAATGGCCCGTGCAATTAAATAACCTTGCAACTCAACTCTCCATCCGCTTTCGCCACAGAGGCAAGGACGGAGACTTGGATGAGGCTATCGCGCTTTATAGGGAGGCTCTGGCCTTGCATCCGGTCGGTCACACATGTCGGTCCATGTCACTGAATAATCTTGCGAATCAACTCTCCTCCCGCTTTAAGCACCGAGGCAACGACGAAGACTTGGATCAGGCTATCGCACTTCAGATGGAAGCGCTGGCTTTGTGCCCGGTTGGTCGCACAGATCGGCCTTCGTCATTAAATAACCTCGCGGCTCAACTCTCTTCTCGCTTTGACCACCGAGGCAATGACCAAGACTTGAACCAGGCTATCGCACTTCACAGGGAAGCGTTGGCTTTGCGCCCGGTCGGTCACACAGATCGGACTATGTCATTAAATAACCTCGCGGCTCAACTCTTATCCCGCTTTAAGCACCGAGGCAACAGAGAAGACCTCGACGAGTCACGAGAGAACCTACGCTGTGCATTGACTCTGTTGAGTCAACATGATCCTCGTCAATTAGCAGTCCACCAGTCGCTAGCGTATGTCTATCTGTCAGGGCTTGATAAGATCAGCGCGGATGAAGGTGCGGACAGTGTGAGTGCTGCCATGCACCACCTCAAGGTGGCAGCAAATGTTGTCTCTGGAGGCTTGCTATCCCGCCTGCGAGCGAGTTTACTCTGGGTTCAGCACGCTGACCAACACAAACATGATACTCAACTAGAGGCTTACACGACTTCTATGCAACTTCTCGACGCTTATATGTCCGTGACAGCTTCAGTATCGTCTCGTCATAGGGCCATGAAGGACTTCCCACGTGCACTTGCCGTGGATGCTGCATCGTGCGCTCTTCGTAGTGGTGACGTTTGTCGTGCTGTTGAGTTATTGGAGCAAGGCAGGAATATCAACTGGACCCAGATGACACGACTTCGCACCCCTCTCGATGGCCTCCAGACTCACGGCGAGCATGCAGTGGCACTGAAGAAGAAATTCACAAACCTTAGCTCCCTCCTCGATAAACCTCCTGCGAACTATCTAGAAGCAACCCCAAGAGTCGGTGTAGAAGCGGAGGAAACACAGCACAGACGTCTAGTGGAGCAGTGGAATAAAACTGTAGAAGAGATCCGGAAGATCGAGGGCTTCTCTCGCTTCCTCCTTCCCCCCTTATTTTCCGATCTTCAGGATGCAGCTCGTGATGGGCCCATCATCATGCTCATCGCAAGCAAGTCATCTTGCCATGCCATTATCATCTCGCACAGGCAACCTCCGACTAGCATCCAACTTCCTACCGATGTGTGGAAACTCGCCACATTGTTGGTCACACTCCGAGAAGCGGCTGGGAAAGAGGCCAGTCCTAAAGGGAACCAGACAGCGCTCACAAAAGCTTTGAGAGAGTTGTGGGACGTCGTCTCCCCAGCGGTCAAGATTCTGGACGGATTTGTACGACGAGGTTCCCGAATATGGTGGTGCCCAACGTCTCTCTTTAATTCTTTGCCGTTGCATGCTGCTGGCGAGTACAGGCCAAAGGGAAAATCCGTTTCGCAGCAGTATATCTCTTCATACACGCCATCACTCACCGCGCTGATCAAGGCCCGCCGAAGTCATGACAGGTCTTCGTCAGTTTCCTTCGTTGCTATTGGTCAAAATCTCCCAGCCGGTGCCTCGTTCACTTTGGATGCTGTGGAGCCCGAGCTGGAATTGGTTCAGAGACTTTTGCCCCCTCCCCCCACTGTGTCCTTCTCCAAGATAACCAGCGTCGATGCCACGAAATCGAGAGCACTACGCGCATTGCGAGACAATACTTGGTTTCATCTCGCGTGTCACGGGACACAAGATCTTGACGAACCCTTCAAGTCAGCCTTTCTTATGCGTGATCAGCCGCTTTCGCTCCTCGACATCACGAAAATGGATCTGTCTCAACATGAATTCGCATTTCTTTCTGCCTGTCAAACCGCAGTCGGTGACTTTAGCATGCCCGACGAAATGATACACCTAGCAGCTGGCCTGCAATTTGCCGGGGTCAACAGCGTCGTCGGGACATTGTGGAGGGTCACGGATAGCACCGTGCAGCACTTAGTGGAGCCATTCTACAAAAACATGCGCGGGAATGGTCCAATGAATTCCAAACGAGCTGCTTGGGCGCTGCACCAAGCGGTCCAGTCGTTGGCTTGTGACAAGGACATTCCAATGACCTTGGACCAGCGCATAGTGTTCGTGCATATTGGCATATGATGCATTCCGTGCGTCCTCCCACCTTGATTAAAGCATTCTTGAGACAATCTGACGACTTCGCATGTAGCATCCAGTCATAGACGTGCACAACCTGTTACTTGCCAAGGACTTCGATATTGTAGACTTTGAGACTGTATACCTACACGATATGTACATCAATTTCGACTTCAATTTGTATCTTCTAGTTGGTTGCCTCGGAGCCAAAGGTGATCGCTCTTACGGTTAGAATGAAGTTTCACGATACTGATCTGGCATAACACCTCATGTGATAAGATGTAATTTGTGATGAACGTGATAGTCACCGAATGTCTGAATTGCGTGAGGGCGTTGAATGCACTCCCATCCATTATGCAGCACCGAAATCCGGTGCTTATGAGTAGCTTTGACGCGGTAGGATAGACAGACCGTAGACGAATAGTGGGACTCCCCAGGATACGTGGTCAGCACGTGTATTGTGTTATTCAAGCTAGGTAATGCAAACCTAGAAAATGCTAGTGAAGATTAACCCTATGATATACTTGAACTGCAACGCCGCCACCTGCAAAGATGTCCTGTAACTCTGAAGAGGGCCTTCCTGAGTGATAACGCTACGGCTCCGATCAGATTGGGGGTACCGTAGGGAGAGTGAAAGTTTGAAGTGTGAGTTTGGAAGGGAGTGACGCCACCTGCGGGGATCTCTACAATACACCTCGCAGGTGATGACGCTACGAGTCCGGTGAACGCCTAATATTGGGCCTGCCCAAAGCTTGATATGTGCAGGCTCAATATCGTGGGTACCTCTTGGGTCTGCCACAAGTTCAAGACCAAATGGTGTAACGACCTCAGGGAACCTTTAATGAAATTAACTCAATAAGCCTCCTGCGCTGGGAGGGGCAAAATACGTGGTCAGTGCTATACTGTGTCTTGAAAACCAAGACACAAACCTAGAGAGGTAGTGAAGAGAAACCCTACGATCTACTTGAAACGCAATGCCGTCATCTGCGAAGATCTCTTGGATGGTTTCCAGCTGCCGCTACAGGTGATGAGAGTGCGACTCCGATGAACCCCCGATATTAGGTACTGCCCGAATGACCCTTGCCACTGAAGATACTGATATCGGGGATACCGTGTGGGTCTATAACGAGTGCAAATAGACTGATGATGCTCATTTGGCTGTGAGGGTGGTATTGCCTCGCTACAGCGGTACCAGTGGAACGGGCACGGACTGCTAGGGGAACCAAGGCCAGACCTCTATAGCGGGAGGCTACGGCTCTGTCTATCTAGGACAGACTACAACACATGCGAGGACTACCGACTACGAGCCAGGACTCCTGCTACCGCGCCAGGACCCCTGCCACTCCTGTCCTGTCCTGCCAGAGCGCCCCGCTCCACCAGTGAAAGAGTGAGGGGCTGTCAAAGATACGTGGTCATTATGTGTATTAGGATCTGAACAAGGTAAGGCGCGCACCTAGGTCCTAGAGAGTGATAGTGAATATGTTCCGTTCTTGTTCGAAACGCAATGCCGCTACCTGATCAAGCCCTCTCAAGACTTCAAAAGCGCAGAGATCAGGGAGTGACACTGCGACTCTGATTTCAGGCACTGTTGAAGGGAAAGGAATAGAAATATTTGACGCTTCTGCGAGAATGTCAACAACGAAGCAAAGATACAAATTTAGAGTGAAGTTTTGAAAAACGACCCTGGGATGTGTTCGAAACGCAACTTCACCACCTGGCATTTTTTCTCCCGTTTGTCGAGAAAAAATGACATCAGGTGATGGTGCTGCAAAGAAAAATGATATTGATGTTTCTGGGAGAACATTAAAATCAAAGACAGGCATCAAGTTAAGATACGATGCGAACCTGGAGAGAGAAGCTTTGAAGAGCAAAACTCGAAGGGCAATGGTTCCAACTGCAATGATCTCATCAAGTGAGCTTCAAAGGTGATGACGTTGTGATTTTGATTAACTTTGCTCGATATCATAGCAGGCACTGCCCACAGCCGTAATGGGCATTGGATTCCGACATGAAGTACAGCGCTGAAGGAGTGAAGTTTGGAATTGGGAGTTTAGAACGATCTGCAGCATCTCTAGAACAGCTGCGATTATATATCTGGTTGGGACATTCTTTGTTTGAAGGTGAAAACTTTTCTTTAAGATCATGTACTCGCGACGATAACAAATCAGATCAGTTGGTATCGTATATATGCGGACAAATGCCTTTGTGACAGGTTATTGAATGTGAATTGAGAACAATGGGCAGATCCCTTTGTTTGCGAGGTAGCGCTGGTGGAGACTGCAGTCTGCAGGTGGTAGTATCGGACAGAAATCATCTAGGCACGTAACGGTGAAACCTTAACCGACCGGAGCAAGCGAGTGGGCCTGAACCGGCTCACAAAGGGCATCTCGGTCAAAGTTGAATGGATGTTGTAAGGGATTCCTGTGTGGCAAAGAAGCTATGCTGATTAGGTCGACAACACTAGCTCAGTACTGCTGACAGTAGTACGGTGTGAGGATGGTTGTTAACTAAAAGCAGTGAAGTCCGAGTCGCGTCGGTTGAAGCGGACCTTATTGATACCGTAAATGGACAAGTGCCTTGAACTACGGCGCCGCTCGCAGCGCCTCCATCAGGCATAGGAAAATAATTGAGCGACAAATTGCGACGACAACACAAGTTGACAACAACGGTCATCTTCAACGACGAGGAAGATGGAAGGAGCGACCACGACATCGACAACAATGACGCCGACAACTGGTGGTGGTCTTGTTTCAAATCATGATTCTCCAGTTGTTGTTGCACCGCAACGGTCCACAGTGACCATTTTAGGATCCTTTCTTCGACGCCCAAGAGGAACTTCCACTTCGCAGCAACAACCATCACCAGCAGATTCCCCACCCTCCCCAACAACCCCGTCAGCAATAAGGCGACGAAGTTTTGTACCTCAAATAAACTCATCTTCAAATAACACCACAAGCCTTGGTCCAATCTCAAACATTCTACGTCGCAGGCGGTCAGCCGGCACCGTCAACAACCAACCAATAATGCCCGCTCCACAACCACTCCTCCGAGCGACAACATTCTCCAATAACAATAACCAAACCCACCGTATCCGCTTAGTTCCCCACCTCGACTCTCGCCGCACACTCCGCTTCGAACCCATAACCCGCGACCTCAAGGACAACGACATCCCCCTCCGCATCGGCCGCTTCACAGATCGCTCAGGAATAGGCCTCGCAGCAGTAAATGCTCTAAACACGAACAAACTCGCCTTCAAGAGCAAAGTCGTCTCTCGTGCCCATGCTGAGATCTGGGCTGACAATAGCAAATTTTATATCAAAGATACGAAATCTTCTTCAGGCACCTTCCTCAACCATCTACGCCTTAGTCCCGCGGGCTCGGAGAGTAAACCCCATCAACTTAAAGATGGGGATATCGTTCAGCTGGGGGTCGATTACCAGGGAGGAACCGAGGATATTTATAAGTCTGTAAAGATTAGGATCGAGGTAGGGAGGGAGTGGCAAGCTGCTCCTAATGCTTTCAAGTGAGTTTTTCCCAATCGATTCATGTATCTCAGTTGATGTTGATATGTGTCCTAGCACAAATGCCCTCTCACAACTCCGCTCCCTCTCCGCAGACCCCCACAGCCAACCACAAAGCGCAAGCGCCCATGGCAAAAAACGAATGCCAAAGACTAACATCCCCGATTGTTGTATCTGTGCGTCTATTCTCTCCCTTCATTCCTTCCCTCCTTCCTTATCTCCCCGTACCACCGCACGCTATCTCACACGCTAATATAACGCACAGGCCTCTTCGCAGTAACAATCCGCCAAGCCCTATTCATAGCCCCCTGCAGTCACGCATTCCACTACAAATGCATTCGCCCTCTCCTCGACGCTCACACTTCCGCATTCAGCTGTCCCCTTTGTCGCACATTCGCAGATCTCGACGAAGACGTCGAAGTTGAGATCGAACCTGAACTTGAGCTCGAAGCCGAGGCTGTTTCGTCACCTGAAGAGGATGACGATGACGAGCTCGATAGGAGTGGTGGGGAGAAGGATAAGCTGGCGCCTCCCATGGTGAGAGATGGAGCTGAGACGGAGGTAGAGGGCGATGCGAGAGGTCCGCGCGCTAGGATACGGACTGCGGGACATGTCATCCATCCTCAATCCCAACCACAAACACAATCAAATCCACAGTGTCAAACACACCCCTACCCAACCGCCCAAACTCATCCACCCCGTGACGATGCAGATCTCGACGAAGAGTTGATGGATCTGATAGATGTCGATGTAGATTCGGACGAGGGAGATTTAGATGCGAGGGTGTTTGTGAGAGGTGGGAGCGGTAACGGGAGCGGCAACGGGAGTGCAGAGGGGATGGGTATTGAGAGCGGGATGGGAGGGGTGGCCATGATGGTGGATGGGGAAGGCGTTATCAGTGTGAAGCGGAAACGTTAACGATGGGGTCTGAGTTGATGGCGCTTGTATAAGCATGCGCCACCTTTCTTTTTTTTTCCTTTTCTTTCCTTTGTTTTTTGCCTCGAGTGGCCGGAATCCGGAGATTATCTTATTTTGTTGTTGTTCACCATATCTGGAGCCTACTATGGTGTTGTACATGTAGCTTTGACATCGCACGGTATTGCACTTGCATGGGTTCAAATCACAAGTTATACATACTCTTACATAGGCTCAACGCAGTTCTATAGGTCTATCACAGTTTCATTCCTTTATCGCAGTTTCATCACTTTACACACTTACACTTATATCACCTTTCCTTTCATTCTCGTTTTCATTCTTCCCCACTTGCCCATGATATTATCCTACCCACATATTTCGTTCTTCCATCCAGACACTCCTTTACGACGAAATGTTAATAAAGCTTGTTGTAATGCCCATGTAAGTTGAGTTGAGTTGTGGATTTGGACCATTGGCCGCTTTACACCAAATCGGGCGTGGATATGGTCGCCCCTGCTGAAATATCTGTTGATCTTTCAACTTCAGAGGCTCTCAAAGGGGTAGGAGAGAGGAGCGCTGTTTAACTTGCACTGAAAATTCGGCGCATATATCGTTAAAATCCATTCCAATTGACAAGGGGGACGTACATAGTCAGAATCAGAATCACGCAAAACGCATTTCAGTGGATGGGATGTGCGTGTGGACTGGGAGGCGCAGAACTGCTGATATGGGTTGATAATCGATCAAGAGCTAGGGGAGTATAAAGGCGTTAAGAGATGCATATGCTCTTTTGAAACACCTGTCGGTGGATAACACACAGAACTTGAAATTCAGCGCGAAGGTCTTGTGGTATGCCTAGTAGAGGCCCCGTGTTCCAAGAAACGTGCAAGTGCCAATGGGATCTGGAAAGATGCATCATGAGAAAGCGAGGTGACTCAGAGGTCAATAGAAGTCTACGCTCCGAAAATTCTGTAATCTAGGAATTGGGTTGATGCTCACGCTCTGGAAGGGGCCATTTCCAGTCTCAAGTTAAAGTCCAACTTGAAGATCTGTTTCGTGTTCACCCATGATTATGAACAAGGAGCTCGGGAAGAGTGCACCACGGCGGCGTGATATATTAGCACAAAGTTCGTAATTCTCTAGTGGAGATCAGTGTCACGAAACATGATTATAATGGGGATTGACGGTACACCCACGTGCTCAGAGGCCCCACCACCAGACCTGCCAGAAAATAGCATCCGAGACTCGGAGCAGGGCGACAGTACAACCCACACAAGAGATGTTTGTCTTTGGACTGTGTCAAGGCGCACGAAAATGTCGACAACGGGGAGGGAGGGGGAACATACATGCGCAGCGGCACTGCAAGGTGCAAGTAACCCAAGGCGATGCGAAAGCACAGATTCCAGAATGAAAGCCAACATTCGAAGATCATCGATCATCGTCCAAGAGCGGGGTGAACACGCAAGCCCAAGTATTCACTGGTGTTACCTCTGGGAACAGTCCAAATTACCTGGACAACAATCAGTAAAATGCCAATCGGAGAGACAATCTAACATCAGTATGCTGGATCACATGCAGCAGACTGTGTGAGGATATTCAGAAATATGACATTCCAACATGAACATGCATAGTAGCGAAATCACCGACCTTGACAATCATGGAACCGGTGGGAGAAGAGAACCAATTGCTATTACGTTAGCCACTTTTTCGGGCGTTGCCGGTGACTTCTTTTCTTCTTTCAACCAACTCAATCACAAGCCAGGCCATCTTGGTCTTCTCCTGCTTGAGCTCGTTATACACCATGCGAAATATACGCGGTGATTTAGTGTGGATTCCTTGACTTGGATGATAAGCACTGAGTTACAGCTTTCACGATGGAACGGGCATGGACTGCAAGAGAACCAAGGCCAGACCTCTATGGCGGGAGGCTACGGCTCTGTCTATCGAAGACAGACTACGACACGCGCGAGGACTACCGACTACGAGCCAGGACTCCTGCCACCGCGCCAGGACCCTGTCACTCCCGACCTGTCCTGCCAGAGTCTGAGCGCCCCGCTCCATATGCTACCCCTCCAAATGCAACCGTCCGCGGTTGCACCACCAAAGACGAATGTGTGGGGATGCGAGGACCTGCGCCAGACCACCCTGGTACAATTACTCACACGTAGCCGCACCCTTCAAAAGAGAGCACGATAATTTTCCTATCATGCGCTGTCCTATTTGACACACTGTTTCCTTATGCTTCACTGCCAAGTCTCGGCGATACATATACCCATACAATCGATGCCAGTAAATTTCTATCCAGCAGCAACCTTCTGACACTATGGCTCTTAGATTCTAGAACCTCGTGGGACATTTTCCTGAGCTGTGGCTTGACTTTATCTGCATGTACGTGGACTGCAGTCCATCCAAACATTCCGGGCACGGACGGGTATGGATGACGTGACTGGTACGTGCATGCGGTGGGATTCAGAACGACAGAGTGATGGGCAGCAACAGGAAGCAAAGTACGAATCATTGAGCACGTCCGGAAGCGAGAGCTGGTTCTTTGTCGCCGATTTATGTAGTGATGATGTTCCTGACGGAAACGGCAGCCCGGCGCTTGTAATGGCATAGACCACCGTGCTCAAACGATTTCTCATGCTGAACTCAGCAGCCTGCCTGAGCTGAGCTGTATATATCGATCTCCGGAAATTTAGAGTCTTAGTAGGTGAATTACAGCGACGTTATTCGCTGTGCAGATCAATACGTCCTGAGACCTGGGGAAACAGGTAGAAACGTCAAGCAAGGCAGAGTGAAAGGACATCAAGACCTCTCAGTTGATCGTCGATGGCTGTATGAAGGAGCTCAGCACGCCATCAGCGTCCAAGAAAATATCGACGAATTAGTACGACAACTCAACTTATCAAGTAGATCTGAGGAGGTGGGAGGCCAAAGACGACCAACGCCCTGGGAAACGAGCATCCCTTAGTACACCTCGAATAAATGGAAACAGAAACGAAGTAAACGATTGCGACCTATGCTTCAAGTTGCATGTGGTAGTGCGATTATAATGAACGATACTGACGCCAGCTACGCTCCACTAAGTGAACCATGGCTTCGGATCAATACACGACCGTCGGCCATTTCTGAGCGGAGCGCAGCGATAGTGGTTAAGCGACGCACTCAAGTCGTCGGAGGTTGTTGGGGATGCAGGTCAAAAGAGAGCTAACCGTGACGGTGCCTCTCTGTTTGTGCTTCATAGAGGGACCTTATCGATGTCGAGTACTCAATGTTTTTGGAGAACGGTACACGACACACATGTTGCTTGTATTGAGAGTAAAAATAACCGAGAGGTTCAACTAGCTAAGTTTTGCTACAGCACGCCCAGCACGAGGTGCCCGCCCAAACAGGTGATGTCCCTGGCCAATTACTGCAGTCCAAAAGACTTGGAGAGGGGGCGCATGGGCTGTCGCAGGTGTAACCCCTAGGGGCTGCGACACTGGCAGCGGCACTGGCAGCGGCAAGGATTGTGAAGTAAACAATTTGAATGAGCTTCATGGTATCTGGTACAACTATGCATCAGCATATGATGCGAACGTGTGAGCAAAACCACATACTGACAAAAGTCTGACTGTGCAATGTATGTGACGTTGCTATGAAAGAGTCTTAGAGGAGCTATTGCATGTCAAATCAATAAAATGTGCATAGTGTAGCGCAAGAGGGCTACTCACTGCAATAGGAGGAGTTGAATTGTCTGAGGCCATTTCAACCCAACCATGTTGATTTTATACTTGTTCTCGTGAGCAGTGAGAATATACTTGGCAAAAATATTATACCAAGAAGATATGCAGCTCTGTTAATTAAATCCATCTCAGCCTTCGTAATACGCACGCAAGCCTGAGACAAACATACGGGCCAAAGCCCATAATGACGATGACCAACTTCGTTTACCACGGAGATCGGCCTAGTATACGGTGTTAACCAGCCCTTCAATTGGAATTGTCGAAAAGAACTCCTGCGCCTCATTTTATCCGCCATGTCTGGATCTGAATTATCGACTGCCATCGTGTCAGGGTCACGGACACTATACGTAGCTCATGGTCATTCTATTTAGCTCACGGTCTTTCTACCATACTAAACACTGCGCCAATGTACCCGTCACGCACGGACTGACTCGTTCGGATGTTTACGGGTTCGTTATCTCTGACTCGAACCTCACTGACACTCTTACAGATAACGGTTTCACCTTACATTATCACTGTAGCTAGTATTTATGCGCGTCGGGGCTTTGTATCCTGCTTCCTCGTCGAATCAACGCCAGTGACTGGCCCCATTCTGTCCGTCCTTCTCGCCTCACTCGTCTCGTCTCAAAGGCGCCCGTTACAGTTTGATTCGACCACCAACTCGATTCTCGGAACCCGTACATCTCATTAATTCTACTCTACCATTGCCTTAGGGCCTTACACCACTAACATGTCCAATCCCAACAGCGCAGAGCCGGACATGGAGCACCCGCTCCCGTCCCAGTCCACTTTTGTCCCAACCCTGGAAAACTTCCATGAGGTTCTACAGGCCATCACGGCACTCGGGCAGAGCTCATTCCGCCTGGATGAGAACCAGCGCACCATCGGGCGTGCCCTTGAAGATATCACTGACAAGATAGCCTCCCTTAGATTCCCCACCATACCTCACAGTGCCGCCCAGGCTGGACACCACGACCCTCTCGAGCCAGCCGTTCCACGGGGCGTCGCTAAGTTTCGGGAGCCTCGCCTCTTCAAAGGCAACGCTACTGAAGTCGATGCCTTCGTGGACGAGGTACTCAGTGCGGTGGAGCTATCACGCTCATCCCTACCCACTGACATGGACAAGGCCCTGTACTTGTCCACGTATCTCGACAACGGCTCACCACGTTCGTGGTTCACGGCGATCCGCCGGACCAACGACGACTTGCTTCATGACTTCGATGCACTGATTGAAGATTTTAGGCAACATTTCGGAGATCCCGACACCGAAGGCACTGCACTACGGAAGATTGAAAACCTCCGCCAAACCGGAAGCTGTGCCAGCTACGCGTCCAAGTTCCGCGAATTACTGGTCTACGTCAATTTCAACACCTCGACCACAATCCAGAAGTACTACGAAGGGCTGAAGGATGAGGTGAAGGACTTGTTACTAACTGTTCACGACCCTCCCAATAGTTTCGACGAGTATGTTGACCTCACCACCGCCATCGACAATCGACTCCATCGTCGAGAAGTCGAACGCAAGACGGCGAAGAAGGTTGCACCCCGCCAACACTCCACGACTGACACCAGCATGCAGCGCCATGCCCCAGCCAAACCATCGACCTCCACCTCACTCCCTCCTGGGGTACCAATGGAGATTGATGCCACCAAGACCGTGCCTCGTCAACCTCTCACCAAAGAGGAACGCGATCGACGCTTCGCCCAGGGCCTCTGCTTGTACTGTGGGGGTGCCGAGCACACCGTCAAGAACTGCCCCAACATGTCTGAACGTGCTAAGAAGAAATTCAATGCACGGAATGACTCGGGAAAAGCTTGACCGGCTGTCTTCCAGTCCCTGGGCATCTGGTTGTAGACGACGGGACACGTCAGAACCACCTTACGGCGCCGGATCCCACTCACATCCGTCTCTCAGATGGAAGCTATACCCCGCTCGTAAAGTCTGCTCCTGCTTATGTTTTTTCTTCCAATTCCTACTTGAATTCGCCCTTGCACTTCTTCATTTCGGTTCGCCTTTCTTTCCCAAACAAAAAACCCATTGACACTTTCGCCCTTGTTGACTGTGGTGCTACCACATCCTGTATTTCCGATCGTTTCGCGTCTCGTCACTCTCTCACGCGTCGCGTCAAGGAGACGCCAATACCCATCATGGCGGTTGACGACCGTCCCATTGCATCTGGGCTGATCACCCATGATGTTGTCACCCATATCTCTGTCTCCGATCACAAAGAGATTCGACCGCTTGCGGTCGTGTCTGTCGCTTACCCACTCATTTTAGGACTAGACTGGCTTCGCCAGCATAACCCCAACATCGATTGGGAAGAATCCACTCTCTCCCTCGACTGTTGCGGCCTCACTCGCAAGAACCCCGTCACCGTTTCAGCAAAGGGCTTTGGTCCTAAGCTGCCTTCGCTACCCACAAAGCTCAGCTCTACGACTACGGTTGGAATAGGCCTTGGTCTTTCTGGCACCACCTTCTGCTCTGGCCTTGTGCTCTCCGCACCCTCAGATCAACCCCAGACTACTCCAGATCCCAGTCTGGGCAACACAACAACATCATTCCTCTCGTCCCTCGTCGCACGGAATGGCTACGGTCATTCCATGCCTCTCAGCTTGTCCCCTCGGTCACCCAATATTCGTTTCGTTTCAGCAAAGAAGTTTGCCCGAGCAGCCCGTGCTCACCCAGATGATGCCTGCCTCCTCCATTACCATTCCCCGACTTCTCCCAATTACATCCGCACTACCACATCATCGTCGATAGACACTGTCGACGACGAAGTTCCGACAACTCCCCTCGTCGATGACGAAATCCTCCAGGCTATCCCTCCAAAATACATGGCCTATGCCTCCACAGTCTTTTCCCCCTCCGAGTTCAACAAACTACCCCCGCATCGAGCATATGACGTCGACATTGAGCTTGACGAAGGGAAATCACCTCCCTTCGGACCTCTCTACCGTCTCACTCCCCCCGAACGTGAAGCACTTGCTGAATATGTTCACAAGAACCTCGACCGAGGGCACATTCGCAGCTCCACATCGTCTGCTGGTGCCCCGGTCCTGTTCATTCGCAAGAAGACTGGCGAGCTGCGCTTATGCGTGGACTACCGTGGCCTCAACGCAATTACCAAAAAGAATCGATACCCAGTGCCCCTTGTCCATGATCTGCTCGATCGTGTACAAGGCTGTAAGGTCTTCTCAGTCATTGATCTTAAATCTGCTTACAGCCACCTTCGTATCAAGGAAGGCGACGAGTGGAAAACAGCGTTTCGGACACCACTTGGCTTATTTGAACACTTGGTTGTTCCTTATGGACTTACTAATGCTCCTGCTGCTTTTCAGGCCTTCATTCAAGATACCCTCCGCGACTTGCTCGATATCATCTGCGTCGTCTATTTAGATGACATTCTAATATTTTCTCGCACTCAGGACGACCACAACAGGCATGTCCGCCTCGTCCTCGACCGACTACGCGATGCTCGCCTCTGCGCTAATCCCGCAAAGTGCGAGTGGGACAAATCGGAGGTCGAGTATCTGGGCTACGTCATCGGTGCTGATGGCATCAAGATGAATCCCAAGAAGCTCGACACCATCGTCTCGTGGCCTGTGCCCACCTCTGTCAAGGATGTTCAATCATTTTTAGGTTTCGCTAATTTTTACCGTCGTTTCATTGATAGTTATTCACGCATCACTCAACCGCTCACTAACCTGACCCGCAAGGGCATCACTTTTGAATTTTCCAGCGCAGCACTGACTGCTTTCAACATGCTCAAACAAGCATTTGTGTCTTCCCCCATCCTCCAACATTTCGACCCCCAGAAGCCTTGCACTGTCGCGACCGATGCTTCAGACTTTGCAATCTCAGGTGTATTCCAACAACCCGACCATGACGGTCGCCTTCGCCCTGTGGCGTTCTATTCCCGCAAGTTATCCCCTGCGGAGATCAACTATGAAGTCCACGACAAGAACTCCTAGCAGTTGTTGACACGTTTCGCGACATGCGGGCGTGGTTGCTCGGTTCACCCTTCCCCATCTCCGTTGTCTCTGACCACAAGAATCTCGAATATTTCATGTCCTCGCGTGTGCTCAATCGCCGTCAAGCACGATGGGCAATGTTCCTCTCTGACTTCAACTTCTCTCTTGCTTGGGCTCCGGGCAGGAGTAATATTGCTGATGCTCCTTCTCGTCGGGCTGACTTCCTCCCGAAAAAAGGGGATGAGACCCTATTGGGTCAAAACCGCGTCATACTAACACCCAAGCATACAGATTCATTATTCGAAGCCACTCCCCACATCAATGCCACCACAACTCTTGCTATCGACAACTCAGCCCTCCTCGAACGCTTCACAGCAGCAATTCGAGAGGACACAGAGTGGCGTGAGGCACTCTTGCGTGGCAACACGGACTTCACCTCTGATGGTGGTCTGGTGTTCCACAAAGGAAAACTTTTCGTACCCCTCCCATTACGCGCTGATATTCTGTCCTCCCGCCATGATGCGGTCATTGCAGGTCATCCAGGTCGCAATCGCACGCTCGGACTCGTGTCTAGAGACTATTCATGGCCCGGCATGCAGACGTATGTCCGACGCTATGTAGAAGCCTGCGACACTTGTGCTCGCATCAAAACTCCTCGCCACAAACCCTATGGCTTGCTACAGCCCCTCGACGTCCCTTCCCGTCCATGGAAAGCCATATCCATGGACTTCGTGGTCAAACTCCCAGCGTCTCATAACTATGACTCAATCTGGGTCGTTTGCGACCGTCTCACAAGATACGCGCACCTCATCCCATGTCAGGAAGCACTGTCTGCTCCTGACCTGGCCTGGTTGTTTCTCGACCGAATATTCCGTTTGCACGGTCTCCCAGACTCCATTGTCTCTGATCGCGGCTCTGTATTCATATCCAAGTTCTGGTCTGAACTAACTTCACTGCTAAAGATAGATACTCGCACGTCGACAGCATATCATCCGCAGACCGATGGCCTGACGGAACGCACGAACCAGACAATGGAGACTTACCTCCGTGCTTACTGTTCATACCAACAGGACGACTGGGTGGATTACCTCCCTCTTGCTGAGTTCGCACTGAACAACCTCGAAAACGCCTCCACTCATCAGACTCCATTTTATGCTAACTACGCTTTCCACCCCACTTTCGAACCACAGATCACCGAACGTTCAACCGTCCCAGCAGCTGCCGACCTCGCCGCGAGACTCGACGTGATCCACGAAGAGCTGCGTGCCGAGTTGCAGTTTGCACAAGACACCCAAGCAAGATACTACAACCGGAAAGTATCACCTGCACCAGAATTCAAACCGGACCAGTTGGTCTGGTTGCTGCGCCGTAACATCAAGACCACGCGACCATCCTTGAAACTCGACCATCGACGACTCGGACCATACCCCATCATACGCAAAATCGGCTCTTCTGCTTACCTGCTTCGACTCCCTTCCTATCTGTCTCGTCTCCACCCCGTCTTTAATGTTTCCCTCCTCGAACCCTACATCGACCCTTCTGATTTTCATGCCCACTCAGCGCCACTCCCTTTCGCCCTCGCCGACGATCCTGCCAATGACATCAAGACGATTCTTGATTGCCGCAAGACTGGCCACCGTTACGAGTATCTCGTAAGGTGGAAGTCTTTGCCCGAGTCTGACGACTCATGGCTCCCTCTTTCTGATATACCCACTTCCTTTAATGAACTAATTGAACGATATCATCGTCGTCATCCGCGTTCTCCGCGTCCTCATGTCATTGACATGAACAAAAACTATCATACTTCTCTCGTCGCTACTGACAATCTTTTGCCTTCATCTTCACAGATCCTGCTGCCCACTGCATCTCCTGCGCCTCCCGAGCCTCCTGCACCTGCCTTCGCTGCCGTCCCTCCTGCCGCTGCCCGTCCTCCGTCGCCCGTTGCCGTACGTCAGAGATTGAGATCTGAGTACGTGCCCCCAACGCAAACGACGACCCGTGGGGGTCGCGTTTCGCGCCCTGCCGAAAGGCTCGACCTGTAGCGTCATCCTCACTCGCCCTAGAAGGGGGATGATGTCAGGGTCACGGACACTATACGTAGCTCATGGTCATTCTATTTAGCTCACGGTCTTTCTACCATACTAAACACTGCGCCAATGTACCCGTCACGCACGGACTGACTCGTTCGGATGTTTACGGGTTCGTTATCTCTGACTCGAACCTCACTGACACTCTTACAGATAACGGTTTCACCTTACATTATCACTGTAGCTAGTATTTATGCGCGTCGGGGCTTTGTATCCTGCTTCCTCGTCGAATCAACGCCAGTGACTGGCCCCATTCTGTCCGTCCTTCTCGCCTCACTCGTCTCGTCTCAAAGGCGCCCGTTACACATCGGACATGAAAACCGCATCAATATGTCCACTCCGACAGTATTGAACAACTTTGCAATTTTGATATCGATACCGTGACCTAGTGCTGCCGTGGTCCGGTTCGGTCCGGTTCAGAGGCAGTTTGACGAGAACCGAGAACTGGACCTTGGACCGGTTCTACCTTTCTCGACGAACCTTGGACCGAACCTTTGCGGACGGTTCGCAGCGGTCAGGTTCGGTTTTTTTTCGGTTCGAACGCGAACCGGACCCAATTTTTTTATAGCTAGCAAAAAAAACATAGTAGAAGTACTTGTACTGATAGCTATATATCCAACGAAGCTGCAGCAGAAAGGTGCCTGTTCCTATATGCTCCTGTGTGATGCGTGCAAAAAAGGTGACGCAGTGTCGACATGCTGAATTGCTGTAATCAATGTCTGAGCTCCACCATGCCGTTCCCAACACCACGAACACCATGCGCAAACGCCCAGCACACGTCAGCAACTGCTGACGTGGCTCAGACGAATACGGACGATGGACGAGAGCAGGAGAAGGGAAGAAGACAAGGAGGAGAACGAGAGAGAGGAGATGGACGATTGGTAGCACTCGAGTGCTTCGATTCTGCACGCCTGGAAGCAAGTAGACAGGTGTTGTGTTGAAGGAGATGGAGGGGCATCACACTGAGGTGTGGAGATTGGCAGTATCACGAGATGGGCAATTGGTAGCAAGCGGTGATGCTGACGGGGAGGTCATCATCTGGCATGGAGAAACTGGAGAATCACTCACCCTGTTAAGATCATGCTCAAGGGTTTAATCTGAAGGGCTTGGCTTCAGCTCGTGCGCTGCGCCCCTTACCCAAGTACGTGCCCCTCACTTCCGAAGGCTAATGGACAATGTCTGAAGGGTGTCGGGCAATGTCTGGAAGTATCGGACGATGTCCGGAGTATGTTGGACGATGTCCGGAGTCTGATGTCCGATGCGTGGGAATTCCGGCGGACGTTCGGGAACAGGTAATAAGACTAATCCGGACGATGTCCGAACTAGAAAGGAAACAGCGGAGGACTACCAAAAGTAGAGGCGGAGGTGATAAGTCTATCGGGGTCAACCCTAAGACTAGCGGAGGTCGACGAGAGAATAACTCAAGTCGGGCGGAGCAGAGAATGAGCAGAGTCTAAGATAATATTTGAACTAAAGATGTACACAGATTCTACAGGGTTTATATACTACGGAGGACTTAATGGAGGACAAGCCAGCGCAGTCCGAAGCTATGTGAGGCTGTGGACGGAGGGTATAGAAAAGTCAAACACTAGTCTATCGAAAATAGTAAATGAACCCGGAGATGAGAACAGAGGAAAATAAAGGCGGAAGTGAAATGAGGTATGGAAAATGATATAGTCTAACTGGAGTAGGAACGTACAAAGGGATAAGGCACGGAAGTTAGACATGGGTCGGATCCGGACATAGATAGAAGTCAGCCGGATCCGGACATCCGGAAATGATGTGTGTGATACGTCCGGGTCCAGAACGCGGGATATGACACACCCAATCCATTAAAGCCCATTCTAACAGGATCGACTCACTGGATTTTTCTCCCAATGGAACAGCACTGGCCAACACCATTTTCCTTGATAAACGACGGATGGTTATGGACTTGAACATGTGTTGAAGAAGATGGAGGGGCATCATAATGCCGTGCGGGCATTGGCGGTATCACGAAACGGACAATTGATAGCAAGCAGTGATAGAGGCGGAGAGGTCGTCGTCCAAAATTGATCTGCAGGCTTGTCGCATCTAAAAAGATATTAGCCTAAGAATAGAAATAGTGGTTCTAATGTACCAGTGACACGAATTCTATCAATATAATCTGGAATGATGCCTCATCACTAAACACTCTTTCCAGTCTGCTTGTTTCTGCGACATAGTGGAGAAGGTGGGGGACATGCTTTGGGTGGCTGAGGAGGGAACGGAGATTGTTACTATAAGGATTCCTAAGTTTTGAAATCATACCTGAGTGGAATAGAATGAAGCCATGGCGTGAAACAGAATAGGGAAGAGAGAGACTAATGCTCATAGTGAGAACAGGGCTCCCTGAGGCCGAGGTGGATCATTGAAGGCAGTGTCAAAACACGCTTCGACAATGTGACAGCGGTTCGGGGAAGGTTCGAACCAACACAGAACCGTTCGGGCAATGGTGGACCGTGAACCTCACTCAGGTCCGGTCCGCCCCCACATATTACAGTGACCTATCTCCATATAATACGAGGGAACGGACGTGCATAATATCCCGTATGATACGGGCCAGCGGACCATGGGCCCATGATAAAAATATCCTCGACTATGACGGATGGGCCGGGAGGCAAATTATTCCCGATGGAGGTGGGTGGGCCCATGCAGGGAATATATAGAGTAGATGAGTGGGCCGATGTAAATGAATATTAGGTAGACGGGTGGGCCGAGGTAGTTGGATATTATGCAGATGGGTGTATTAAGGTAGATGTGTATGAGATAGATGGGTAGGTACTTGTTATCACATTCATGGGTGGGCCCAGACACATATTAAATTAGACGGGTGGGCCAAGGGTATTATAAAATATTGTATTATACGGGTGGGCCCAGACGCATATTAATTAGACCGGTGGGCCGAGGGTGGTATACAATATAGATGGGTGGGCCCATGTGTATCATAATTGTAGACATGATGGAGCTGAGGTAGTTGTACATCAACCAAATCAGAGGAGGTAATAAATCAAAGTTACCAAGTTCCTGGAGCATCAGGTGATCTCCTGACATGGCAGTGCGAAGCTTGTGTTGCCCTACGAGACACCAAGTTCCGGCCACCAGAATTTGAGTCAACTGTACCAAGTTCCGAGTTCCGGGACCCGGAACTCACCACATAAGTTAGTTAATACTTTTTGATGGTGCACAGGTTGTCTTGCAGAATGTGGAATCCGGGGTGCGAAGCTTGTGTTGCCCTACAAGAAGCCAAGTTCCGACCACCAGAATTGGAGTCAACTGTACCGAGTTCCGAGTTCCGAGTTCTGGGACCCGGAACTCAACACATAATTTAGTTAATACTTTCCGTGTTAAATGGCCAACCGAAGTTGAGATGTTTCTGAAGAGAGCAGCAGGTGCTCTCTTGACATGGCCTCTGATGGTGCTTAGGTTGTCTTGCAGAATGTGGAATCCAGGGTGCGAAGCTTGTGTTGCCCTACGAGAAGCCAAGTTCCGACCACCAAAATGTGAGTCAACCGTACTCAGAGGAGGTAATAAATCAAAGTTACCGAGTTCCCGGAGCAGCAGGTGATCTCCTGACATGGCTGTGCGAAGCTTGTGTTGCCCTATGAGACTCCAAATTCCGACCACCCAAATATGGGTCAACCGTACCGACTTCCGAGTTCCGGGACCCGGGAGTCGACAAATGAATATCTGATGACCAGCGAGTCAACCTTACTCAGAGGAGGTAATAAATCACAGTTACCGAGTTCCCGGAGCAGCAGGTGATCTCCTGATATGGCAGTGCGAAGCTTGTGTTGCCCTACGAGACGCCAAATTCCGACCACCCAAATATGGGTCAACCAGTACCGACTTCCGAGTTCCGGGACCCGGGAGTCGACAAATGAATATCTGATGACCAGCACACTTCCAATCAGGTAGTATTTCATTGAGCAATGGATAATAATACATCTTTGACAGCCAAAATTATCCATGGCTCCCTTATCTGATCCTCTCTATCTCCACCCCCTATAACACCAAAGTCCAGACATCCAGCATTCAGCGTCTGATTTCCCAAGATTAACATCCAGCATGAACGGTTCTTCCCCTTCCCCTCCTGATAGCATAAACATCTGGCGCACTTGGGCCCTGACTGTGACTTATGAAGCAGGGGAATATACTGAACAGAAATTCAAGGCAGAGAAGACTGGAGGAGGCCCAGTCATACCTTCCCCCAACCTAGACACTGATCTGGTGATGGCGTGCGATCGCTTGGCTGATGTACTCATAAAGGCATCTAAAAATCCCAGTGGGTCTTCCTGCAGATTCGAAAAATTCTATTTATCATTCAAATTCCTGCATGACAGTTCAGATGCAGATAGATATTGCAAGATATAGCAAATTGATCTCCCCGAAGGACACCGGGCATAATGAACATAGAGAGGCGAGGTTGATTGAGAGGTGTCCTCCTGGCCATGAAGGCAAAAGGTTGGTCGATGAACCTGCAATAATTCTTGATGCATCCGGTGCCATCATTGCATGGTATCTCCCAGACGCCCTGACAGATACCACCCAGGTGTGTAATATACATTGTTACTGGATGGATATCGAATATTAATGGAACCTACAGAAGGAAATCAAGGAGGCCACCGATTTGCTCGCTCCAAGCCTCGAAAAAAGTGTAAGGGCTGATGGCAATTGGCGAACTAATCAAAGGTTGTTCAACCGGGGCTCCGAAGATGTTGGAGCAACTCCCGGATGCATCAATCTATCTCCGGCATGGTTTCAACAGGGACACGAGGTAGGATCTGATGAGATGGTGATTCCGGCAGTCATACTTACCAATCCCAAAGAATGTGTCCGATCCGGAGGTATCTGCATCATTGAAGGGACCTTCCTGCGAGAATATCCTCAAAGCCATTGCAAGGCCAGCAGCCATCGCGTCCGCGGCACTCAGAGTCATGCATCCTGAGCAGTACTGGGCAGGGTTGAGAACCTTGTCAAACCTTGGAAATATAGCAGTAAGCAAGGATCTGCCACAGATGCCGGAGGCCCTGCAGTACTGGGCATCCGTGTTTAACACCCTCTCCATCATTTCCAATCGGGAAACCCCCCATCATCGAGACCACATGTCCATTGCTGAATGCTTCGACATTCTCACCACCGTGGGGAACTATTCTAATGCTCGGATGACAATGCCAAACCTTCAGCTGGAGTTCAAGTACAATTCCGGCTGTATGATTGCGTTTTCCGGAAGGATTGTGAGACATGGAGTTTATGATGTGGAAGGGGATCGGATTGCTTGGGCATGGTATATGAGGGATGCTGTTCATATTTATGGTCCATACAGCATGTGAAAGATCAAACAAAGAGCAAGCATTGTGACCTATATACATTCCAACACATGAATACCATGTACCAATTGTGATCCGGACCTCAATACTCAATTTTGAGCATTTCCAAAGTGATATGTGGGACTGAATAATTTGGATGCAAGCCTCGGTATTTGATAATTGGAACTCAGGACTTGACATATGGGAGTCCTGAGTGCCGGGGTACTTAGTCCTGACACCCGGACCTCAGCACGTGATATTTGAGACTGGGGGAAGATGTATAAATACGCTCGAATTAACATTTGTTATTGCCATACACATTTAACAAAACCCTGAACCACGACATTGTGGACTCCGGACTCGACACTGTTCTGAATACCGAGTTCCGGACGCCCAGGTCCCGAGTCCCGAATTTCGGAGGTCGGGGTTCGGAGACCCAGAGCTCGGCAACTGTGTTGGGTGTCAGGGTATCCAGACCATTGGAGATAGCATGTGTCAGCATTTTGCGTTTCATGGTTTATGTTGGGTGAATATGGAATCGGGGATCAGGGACTCAGTATTCAGAACAGTGTCAAGTCCCAGGTCACGAGCTCCGAGTCCCGTGTCCCGGAAACCTAGGTCCCGAGTCCCAAATTTCGGAGGTCGGGGTTCGGCGACCCGGAGCTCGGCAACTGTGTTGGGTGTCAGGGTACTCGGAGCATTGGAGATAGCATTTGTCAGTATTTTGAGTTTCATGGTTTATGTTTCGTGATTATGGAATCAGGTGTCAGGGACTCGGTATTGAGAACAGTGTTGTGTCCCATGTCACGAGCTCCGAGTCCCGTGTCCCGGAAACCCAGGTCCCGAGTCCCGAATTTCGGAGGTCGGGGTTCGGCGACCCGGAGCTCGGCAACTGCTGGGTGTGGGTTTCGGGACTCGGGACTCGGAGCTCATGACCTGGGACTCAACACTGTTCTCAATACCGAGTCCCTGACACCTGATTCCATAATCATGAAACATAAACCATGAAACTTAAAATACTGACAAATGCTATCTCCAATGCTCCGAGGACCCTGACACCCAACACAGTTGCCGAGCTCCGGGTCGCCGAACCCCGACCTCCGAAATTCGGGACTCGGGACCTGGGTTTCCGGGACACGGGACTCGGAGCTCATGACATGGGACACAACACTGTTCTCAATACCGAGTCCCTGACACCTGATTCCATAATCACGAAACATAAACCATGAAACTCAAAATACTGACAAATGCTATCTCCAATGCTCCGAGTACCCTGACACCCAACACAGTTGCCGAGCTCCGGGTCGCCGAACCCCGACCTCCAAAATTTGGGACTCGGGACCTAGGTTTCCGGGACACGGGACTCGGAGCTCGTGACCTGGGACTTGACACTGTTCTGAATACCGAGTCCCTGATCCCCCACATATTACAGTGACCTATCTCCGTATAATATGAGGGAACGGACATGCATAATATCCCGTATGATACGGGCCAGCGGACCATGGGCCCATGATAAAAATATCCTCGACTATGACGGATGGGCCGGGAGGCAAATTATTCCCGATGGAGGTGGGTGGGCCCATGCAGGGAATATATAGAGTAGATGAGTGGGCCGATGTATATGAATATTAGGTAGACGGGTGGGCCGAGGTAGTTGGATATTATGCAGATGGGTGTATTAAGGTAGATGTGTATGAGATAGATGGGTAGGTACTTGTTATCACACTCACGGGTGGGCCCAGACACATATTAAATTAGACGGGTGGGCCGAGGGTATTATAAAATATTGTATTAGACGGGTAGGCCCAGACGCATATTAATTAGACGGGTGGGCCGAGGGTGTTGTATGGGATGTTGTATTAGATGGGTGGGCCGAGGGTGGTATAAAATATAGATGGGTGGGCCCATGTGTATCATAATTGTAGACATGATGGAGCTGAGGTAGTTGTACATCAACCAAATCAGAGGAGGTAATAAATCAAAGTTACCGAGTTCCCGGAGCAGCAGGTGATCTCCTGACATGGCCTTTGATGGTGCACAGGTTGTCTTGCAGAATTTGGAATCCGGGGTGCAAAGCTTGTGTTGCCCTATGAGACACCAAGTTCCGACCACCCAAATTTGGGTCAACCGTACCGACTTCTGAGTTCCAGGACCCGGGAGTCGACAAATGAATATCTGATAACCAGCACACTTCCAATCAGGTAGTATTTCATTGAGCAATGGATCATCCAAGGGGTCCCTTATCGGACTCGGTAGTCAATATAGGCAAATGATAATGAAAACATGAAAGTTGTTATTATGCTATTTTTCAAACCCGAGACCCTGAAACCCATTGTTCAACATGTCCATTTTTCACTCACTGCACAAATCACCGAGTTTCGAGTGCCGAAACCCAAAACTCAAAACCCGGTGTGCAACACATCGATTGTTCATTTACATTACACAGATCATCGAGTTCCGAGTGTTGAGCGCCGAAACCCGAAAATATGTATGGAACATGTCCATTTCTTACTCATTGCACATATCACTGAGTTTCGAGTGCCGAAACCCGAAACTCGAAACCCAGTGTGCATCATGTCCATTGTTCAATTATATTACACAAGTCATCGAGTTCCGAGTTCCGAGTTCCGAGGGACGAAATCCAAACCCCGGACCCCGAACATATGTGCGCAACATGTCCATTTTTCACTCACTGCACAAATCACTGAGTTTCGAGTGCCAAAGCATGAAACTTGAAACCCAGTGTGCAACATGTTGATTTTTCATTTATATCACACAAATAACCAAGTGCCAAGTGCCAAGTGCCGAAACCCGAAGCCCGAGACCCGAAAATATGTATGCAACATTTCCATTTTTCACTTGTTGCACAAATCACTGAGTTTCAAGTGCCGAAACCCGAAACTCAAAACCGGGTGTGCAATATGTTCATTGTTCATTTACATTACACAGATCATCGAGTTCCGAGTGCCGAGTGCTGAAACCCGAAGCCCGAGACCCGAAAATATGTACACAACATGTCCATTTTTCACTCACTGCACAAATCACCAAGTTTCAAGTGCCAAAGCGTGAAACTTGAAACCCAGTGTGCAACATGTTGATTTTTCATTTATATCACACAAATCATCGAGTTCCGAGTGCCGAGGGCCGAGACCCGAACCCGAACCCCGAAAATATGTATCAACATGTCCATTT
>JABBWF010000172.1:0-96829 GCA_016647645.1 Suillus variegatus
TTTGATGCGTTGTCCCGCAGATAACGAACCTGCTTTCTTGATGTCTGCCAGGAATCTAAAAACCTTTTAGATCAATCCAAATGGGACGGCTTGATGAAAAGTCTACGGACCGTTTCCAATCCTCCTTCGAGATATCATGCGTCGCAAATGGGTGAACACATAGTTTGCATGGGGGAGCTACCTCAGGGAAGCCTTTACTCAGGTCCGTTTGGTTTGAGATGAGACACAGGGGAGGGAACTGATCGTAACGCAGATGCTGAGGCGGCTGACGTTGCCACATTGGCGGAGGGCCCGTGCTACCAAAGAATGAAGCCAGGGACAACCCTCCACTCTCGCCATTTGGGGAAGGTACGCGATCTTGTGGCACAGCGCCTGGAGTCTGGTTGTATGGGCTAACACTGTTGTTTGGTTGGTACAAAGGATGGTTTGATGATCCTGCCCTGTTATGGTCATATGGATCCCTAGCTCCTGGGGAAGCCCCCTGGAATGTTGGGTATTCCCCGCCTGTTCGGTCATAATGACCAGTTGCTGGTGGTGCCTGATCTCCTTGATCTCCCGGAGGAAGGTGTGATACCGATCCCGGAGGCGCTTGGTATGTTTGCGGCTGAGGGTGATACTCTTGATACGTGCTATCACGCGGAGCATAAGATGCCTCCTGGGTGTATGCAGGGGGTGGGCCTAAGGGTGCCTGGTATTGATTCTGTTGCTGCTCAGGAGCCGGGACAGGGGGCTCCAGATAGGTTGCGTACGGGTTGTTAGATTTGTCATCGGGATAGTGAATCATGGCAAAAATTATGTGGGGAAAATTGCCGCACAGACCACTCGTGGTGGTTTATTATGTACGATGGTATCTGACTGATTCACGATTTTATACAACTTGGAGTGTGCCAGCAGTACTAGCACTGCCATTTCCGCAGCTCGGAGGTACGAAGCTTACACCACCACTAGGAAATGCTGCGCCACTGCTGCGACTGCTGCGGTATCTGTCGCGACGTTCCAAATTTACGCTGAGCAGCAAATTGACTTATGACACTTGCTTCATCAGTAAAACCTCAGATCTATTGTTGGTCATTGTTTTGAATTTATTCACATTTTCCCGGGTTTGACTGGGTTTGAGAACCATAGAAAGACAAGGCGAGAAAACGCCACTCGTCCTCTGAAATCTACTTTGTTCGAGTTTGTTGCTCTTGGAAGTCACTTACTGCACATTAACCAACAAGCAAACTGGGATAATAGACCAAATGACATCACATTATCTGGTGGCACAGTACAAAAAACTGGTGAAAATAGAGTAAAAGCAGCATACAAAGTGTGAATAATGCGCGAAAATAGAGGCACGCAGAGCGTAAAATGAATGTAAAATGAAGAAAATGACGAGGTACGAGTGATTGTGGAATTGGTGATAGCTGACAGCATGGAGAGATCATACTCAGGCTACCCTACGAATGTGTGAGTCAACAGAAGGGCATCAAATGCATGATGGATTCAATGTGTGGCACATTTTGGATCGGTTTTTATTGGAATAAGCGTTGATGTGCCACCACTTAAACATAAATTTTACGACCAACTCTTATACTCACCTTACAAAATGTCTAACACCTACAATTAGTAAAATCACGGCACGTCAGTCTGTAGACTCATAAATAGTATTATACGTTTAAGTCCCGTGGCCAATGACTAGGGTGATGAGGATGATTTAGCTTCCCTTTCATTCATATTGAAACTAGCGACTTACTTCTGTGCAATATCATTTTGGCTACAGATCTGTAAAGCCACAACTTGGCCACGGGCGTCTTCGATATGACACAATTATGGTATAACGTCCAAAAGTTAGGACTCACCAGTAAGTGGCATCCTGCTGCGAATCGGTACTTTTGACTTCGTATGTCATTTGTTGGAGCAGTGGATATCATATGGCGGCAGTTAGATACACCTGGTCTATTCATTTGATAATAGATACTACATTATAATCCTAAATGTGATGGCCCGTTTGTTACAATCTGTCACATGAGTCAAGCTGTAGTAACCATAGATCAGTAGCCAAACTTATGCCCTCTCGATATATGTTTCAAACTATTTTTACTGTGGAGCATCTCTTGCACTTACTTCGTTCTGATGCATGATTTCAATCTCAGGCAGTAATTGCATATATTTCATAAACAGTGACGAAAAGTAAAGGTTTCCCAGACACCTCCAGGGTATATGTATTGGCTGTCATTCAATGTCTCAATTGTGTAGCCTCGCCATGTTACACAATTAGGTCTACATGGGGGATACACGATGCTGTGGCAGCAATGTGCCGTGTGTGACAATTCCAGCTTCGTTTGTCACTCTAGATCCATGCCATTCATTTGCGTTTCTGTTCAATTTTGATTATTCTAGAATAGCTGCGCATCCATTATACTGATCCCACAATGTAAATTATTGTGTACATAGATAATACAAATAGGTAGTACATGCATTAGTAAAACGTATCACTGGCAGCGTCTGGCAGAAGTGTTAGCAACAGAGTATTGCGCTACATTCTGAGGCAAGTAAGCAGGCTATACTGTTAAAATTAAGCATAATACTCACTGACTAGAAACGGTATGGTTTTGTAAGTTTGTTTGTAAACTATCAATCCCCTACAATTAAGCTTAACGGCTTCTGATTCCTTTGGTGATTCTCAGGCTTCCAAGAATAGCACTACCACCGGAAAAATGACCAAATTAGGATATTCCAATAATCTCACTATTCCCACATACCTCCCTGGCTCTACTGCTGCACCAGAGCTTTCCCCTTGCTCACTCATGTATATAAGTAGTAGAATGGCATGTACATACATAAAATGATACAATAGACCGCTTTTTTCATTGTCTGAGAGCTTGTACAGCAGTCTACAGTGCTGACTACAATATGTGCATCCCAGGACTAAAACATATTCGCTTTTTTGCCCCTTTAGCAGGGAAGCAATTCTGGCTGTATATATCATATATTAGAGTGTTAATGAATATATTACACCGCTTGTTTGAGCCTCTGTAGTGTCCTACATCAGTAGATATGTTAAATTCATGAATACCTCTCAAAAAACATAAACCAGTTCGCATTTTTTAGTGTTTAGGTATATAGACTGGTGAATATTATTTCTAACATCTCTTTACTAGTATATACATCATATCAAGAGTATAGGTCAGTAGGATCAGTCCCTAGGGTGATATGTATTGTCATCTTCCTGGTGGTTCACTTCCTGAGAAATTTTTCCTGCAGCTCCGGCCCTCCAGGATGGTAGTAGTCTTTTACTATAAACATATGGAATATATTTATCACATAGGTATACCAGAACAATACCAGGATCCTTATCTACAATCCAAAGTCACTTCCTGCCTACAATGTACCATATTTTCGCATTTTTGAGGTTTTTCACTACATTCTCACTACATAGACTATACCAGCTGTTCATATATCACTTATAGTACATATATGAAGCCCTCCCAAGGCCAGGATCAGGTAGAAATATGTCAGAGTAATGATATCAAGCACATATCTCCTATTCTCACTGATAAGAATTCCCAGACATGAATATAGTAAAATATTATAATCAGACTGTCTTGGAGTACACTATATATACCAAGTAATACAGTCCTCGACTACCAGAAGGATCCATGAATAATTGACAGCAGGAGAATCCAATAGATAAGAAATAGGTCGTGGGAAAGTCAAAAAGTCCAAACATCGAAAAAGTACTATGCACCAACAGTCTATGCAAGGGTGGTCTGACCATAATAATGCAACAAATTGAGACCACAACACTTCCACATCACCTTTACCTTCACAACATATATTAGCATAGTATATATAAGTAGTTTACAATGTATTCTATACATTTTTAATGAAATCTTCGCCCTAGACAGGGTTGAAATATAACATTTGCATGATTGTGGGGTTTGCCCCTATATCATTGATATCATTACTCTGACATATTTCTACCTGATCCTGGCCTTGGGAGGGCTTCATATATGTACTATAAGTGATATATGAACAGCTGGTATAGTCTATGTAGTGAGAATATAGTGAAAAACCTCAAAAATGCGAAAATATGGTACATTGTAGGCAGGAAGTGACTTTGGATTGTAGATAAGGATCCTGGTATTGTTCTGGTATACCTATGTGATAAATATATTCCATATGTTTATAGTAAAAGACTACCTACCATCCTGGAGGGCCGGAGCTGCAGGAAAAAATTTCTCAGGAAGTGAACCACCAGGAAGATGACAATACATATCACCCTAGGGACTGATCCTACTGACCTATACTCTTGATATGATGTATATACTAGTAAAGAGATGTTAGAAATAATATTCACCAGTCTATATACCTAAACACTAAAAAATGCGAACTGGTTTATGTTTTTTGAGAGGTATTCATGAATTTAACATATCTACTGATGTAGGACACTACAGAGGCTCAAACAAGCGGTGTAATATATTCATTAACACTCTAATATATGATATATACAGCCAGAATTGCTTCCCTGCTAAAGGGGCAAAAAAGCGAATATGTTTTAGTCCTGGGATGCACATATTGTAGTCAGCACTGTAGACTGCTGTACAAGCTCTCAGACAATGAAAAAAGCGGTCTATTGTATCATTTTATGTATGTACATGCCATTCTACTACTTATATACATGAGTGAGCAAGGGGAAAGCTCTGGTGCAGCAGTAGAGCCAGGGAGGTATGTGGGAATAGTGAGATTATTGGAATATCCTAATTTGGTCATTTTTCCGGTGGTAGTGCTATTCTTGGAAGCCTGAGAATCACCAAAGGAATCAGAAGCCGTTAAGCTTAATTGTAGGGGATTGATAGCTTACAAACAAACTTACAAAATGTACTGTGTATAGTTAGACACGGTTAAGTATCACCCTGCCATGAACAGGTGCGGATGCATCTTCCGTACGCCATGTTGGCATTCCCCGACATGGCTGAAAAATTCGACCAGGAATTTTAAATTACGGTCGAGTCGTTGAAGGTCAAGCTTCCGTCAAGGTATGATTTGAGTTTTGCAAGCATTGCAAGTGAGTCTTTCTTCATTGGATGTTATTTTTTTTTTCGTTTGACTGTTCTTCTGTTAATGGGATCGTGGAGGTGCTTGAGTGCATTTTTTCAGGCTTTCGAGACGTGCTGCTAATGATTGTACTTGAATGCATAGCCTGCCCTGGCCCCAATTTGCGGATCACACATCAACTTGTCACGGTCCCGCTCACCAAGAATTCCAGAGGACGAAGGGTGGTGGTATATTGGGAGGTAACAGCATGAGTTGAACCCGAGCACCCATGTAGGTAGGTGTAATGAGTGTGATGGGGCATCAGTTTAGTGGTATCGGATAGAAAAGTGATGTAGATAGGTCTCCACGGTCTGCTTTGAAAGGAAACCATAGTCCAATACAAATACACATGCATGTAGTATGATATATACGAAGTGACAATGAAAACCACTCGGATCTCTACTTTTCAGGGAAGAACACGCATCTAGAGTATTTCTATCGTCCTGACTTCCATCAAGTCTCGAACGGAAGCTACATCTTTGACCTGCGCAATGATATCACGATCCGACGCGACCCTCTTGTATTCTCCGTCACGCTGCCGCGCTAGTAAAAATGCCCCAAAAGGTTGCCTGAGGCGAACAACCAACCGCAATGCTCGCGATTCTAGATCATCTACCTCCTGTTTTACAACAGAACGGCTCGATAAGTCGTCAGATGGAGATGAGGGCGGCGTCCAATAATCCCCTTCGTTCTCCGTATCGTCTTGCAGATCTGTAAAGTCTGGTAGCTCGAGGAGAGACCGATCCCAGGGACGGACAAGGACAAAGGTTTGCTGAGTGGGCCTTGTCTGCGAAAACTGAACAATCGGCTGTGCAGTGGTGACCAACAGGTCACAAAGCCCGTCTGCCTTGACTTCATATCGAGTCTCCTGGGATGGATCGTAGCTTAGACCGACCTCTGTGACACGGAATGCCATGCAAGGCAGACGCAATCTGCAGTTCGCGAAACGAGCAGCGCTCGTGTTATCAAGCCGGTCGTAGAGTTCCGAAGAAAACTCCACAGCCATGGGATCTTGTCGCAACGAAGAGATAGTTGTCTGGATCTCATCTTCGGACAAGGATGGAAGGGTGTGTGGAGGGGTGGCGTAAGAAGTGATATAGGCTGGAAGACAGCTGTTGAACTCGGAAGGTTGTCCGATCCAGTCGAGGACGGTGATGTCTCCTGACCGAGCCACGATCTCCTGCAAGAGTCGCCCGAGCGCGTTCTGCTTCTTCTCGCCGTAAATGACAGGTAGGTGGACACCGAAGATACCAAATAATGAGTACGCGACATCTTCTTGCAATGTGGTGACCCGAGATGACGCCCATTGAAGTCTCTGTCGGGCGTCGCTCATCCCAGGACGAAAGGAGATCAGGGCCCGTGCATCTATTCCAGTCGCATCCTGCAACTCCTTCATGATTGCAGGGGACTCTTTGTGGTTGGAAGAGCGATCATCGAGATACAATGACCAATCCTTCTGATAGAATATTACAATCTTTGGAGCGACGAACTCTTGAAAGGTCCATCCTCGCTGGTTCCAAACACTCCTCGCCAGTGCGCCGGGATGGGATGAAGGAGGCACATCAGATAGGTAGACAATAGTGAGCGCTGAATGGCGGTACCAGACGAACATGGAGTTGACCGATTCTTGAAGCTCGGTGTTGCTCCTCTTGTCGATGCAGCATGTGTCCATCCAAGCCCAGCGATATCCAGCATCATGAGCGACGTTGCAGAACGACTGCAATTTCGCAATCCCGGCAAGTCCCTTCAACTCGCGCACATCTTTATCTTGAATGTCGTGCAGTAGCGCCTCCATCTCCTCCCACCTGTGTGATAGCAGGACACAACGGAAGTACGTTGCCACTACATTTTTGATGCGATCTGTTCGGATATTCGAATCCTTCGTTGGAAATGAGACAAGCTCGTTGTACTCTGGACTCATTTTGAAGGCGTTTATTTGTGCCACTCTATCGCACAAAAGACCCGTGGAGGTATTAAGTAGACGCAGCGGGGCATATTCGAGTTCAATCCAGACGGCTCTTTGAATGGCGTCTTCTGCTTCAGATGGAGAAACATACTGCTGACGCAGATCTACAGAACGAGATAGGCATTTCGAGATCACGCAAGAGTTTCCTATGGCTTACCTCGTATCTGAGCTTCTGGAGAATCGTCCAACTTGGATAACATGTTTTTGAAGGCCTCGATGGCTTCGTCGTAACGTTGCGCCTCACGCAACGCTGTATGCATCAACTGGTATCCCACGTGAGATGAAGGATTGAGTTCGGTAGCCTATGCATGCATTGCCGAAGTCAACATGGGCTACGAAATCGTAGATGCCATCGCACCTTTTGCGCATCGAGAAGTGCTTCTGTCCATAGCATTTTTGCCAACTTTGCCCTGCTGCGATTTGCAAAGACAGCATCGGATGCAGAATCCAGGTCGATCACCGCGGAGTAAAAGTCAATAGCCCTGTCATACTCGCTTGCAGTGAGGGCAGCATCTCCGTTAGCAAGACAGGGCGCGCTGCATTCCTCCATAAACGCTGAGTGAAATGGGGGCGA
This sequence comes from Suillus variegatus, assembly GCA_016647645.1. Classification (NCBI taxonomy): domain Eukaryota; kingdom Fungi; phylum Basidiomycota; class Agaricomycetes; order Boletales; family Suillaceae; genus Suillus; species Suillus variegatus. Next base: position 7,620 of record JABBWF010000172.1, read on the forward strand.
GAATTGTAGCTCGTGCGACATTAATAACTCCAGACTTGCCTTTGGACCATTCACGGCAGCTGGCCTTCGTTGTTTTGTCGATATTGTCCATCATGTATTGGTATGATCTCACGGCATCTTGAAGTTTACCTGCCAGAAGGAGTGCATCGCAACGTTTCTGGTGTGCAGTCAACCACAAAGATTTGAGATCCCAGCCGAAGAGCTGAACAAGGAATTTGGTTATGAAAGCGTTTCGGGTGTCTGTTGACGTACCGCCACCAAATCCTCATATATTTCATCAATGTTCGATTTCGATGATGAATCACGGCAGTCGAGAGCGGCAGTGAAATGGTCTGCGGCTTCTTCGTGACGTGCGCCACCCAAGGCTTTGATTCCGAGTTGAACGTGTAGATATGCCTGATGTGCGAGTTGTAAAGATGAGAATTGATGACCAATCATAGATGATACTTACTTGCACGACACGACAAGAGAGAGCGTCGGCATGTGGACAACCGGTAGTGAGTTCTTTGACGAGCAGGTTTGCCTCGTCATATTGCTCTGCATTGAAGAGCGCGATGGCCTAAAAACGCGATGAAGCAGAGAGTATGCAAGGCAACTGCAAACATACTTTGATCAAGAGCAGAAAATGGAGGATTTGTGAGTCTTGGTCCGTGTACATCGATGCAACGTCAAATGCTGCCCTCGCATCTGGGACGCGGCCTGTTCCGCAGAGGGCAATACCCTTGGAGATATATCCTGTTAAAGAGGGCTCAATGTTGATGGACTGTGTCGCCATCGAGTTAGCCATTCATAAGGGAGCGGTGACGGGTCAGCAAATCCCACATTCATTGCATCCCGAAGGGCATGGTCCCAGTCGTGTTTTCGCGCCATAACGAATGAGCGATGAGCATAGGAAGTATGGTTGTTTGGATTGGTGTTGATATCTTGGGTGAGTAGTTCTTCGGCGGTAGATAAGTCTCCATTTACACATGCAATACGGGAGGCCGTGATGGCTAGGATCTGCATGAAACATGCTCGAATTGTGGTGTATATGAGTCAAGGACGGAAACATGCCTTTGAGCGATGCACGTAGCAAGTATGGTTGTTCGCATCGGTGGTAATATCTTGTGTGGGTAGTTCTTCGTCAGTAGATAAGTCTCCATCTATGTATGCATTGCGGGCTGTTGTGATGGCGATAGTCTGCTAGAAGCATGCTCGGATTGTGGTATATGACTCAGGGACGGAAACATGCCTTTGAATGAGTACCCTGAGGTACTGTCCACTCCGAAATCATCCTATCTTCACCTCCGCTGAAGATGTGATTGCCGTCCACGGAGAATGTGATGCATGGCGTGGGAGATGAATGCTTGAAGACGGCAATGATTTGTCGGTCTGAGAGCCGCCAGAGACAAACATGGCTGTCATGACATGCGGAGGCAACGAGTGTGCCAGCAGGATGAATGGCAATGGCATTGAATCGGCCAGTGTGGCTCATCCAAGGATCACCGACTTGCTCCCATGTTATTGTATTCCATTGACGTATGGTATGATCGCTATGATTGCCGCCTGTGAGAAGGCGCGTGCCATCAGGCGTCCATGCGAGTGACAAGTTCAATGATTCGTGCGCGTGAGCCCTGAACTTTGTGACGCGTTTCCTGGTGCCTGAATTGTAAATTTCGATATTGTCGTCTGTTGCAATGGCAAGAAGTTCTCCAGACGGCGAATACCGTACACATCGGACATAAATACTACACTTTATTGGATCTCCTTGCTGCTCCCAGGTTTTGGTATTCCACAGTCTCGTTATCTTGTCAAATGAACCAGTGGCCAGCACTGTCCCATCAGGAGAAAAGTCCAGCGAAGTGATGAAATTTCCGAAGTGTGCTTCGATTTTGGTGAGTGATTCGCCAGTTTCTCCGTGCCAGATCATGACTTTTCTGAAATCACTGCTTGCTATCAATTGTCCATCTCGTGATACAGCCAATGCCTGCACCCGACTGCGATGCCCTTCCATCTTCAACACAACACCTGTCTTCAAGTCCCACAGACGAATCGTGTTGTCCTCCGAGCCCGTAACCATCCGTCGTTTATCGGGAAAAACTGCGATTGTTATTACGCCTTTTTCATGGCCTTTGAACTGTCGTAGGGGTGTAGTAATTGGAATGATGTTCGACATTTTACTAGACGTCGATGGTCTCGAGGTGGACTTTGGACGGACTTTATCTTTGTCTAAGCTGTAGAGGTGTGTGTATTGTGCGTTTTGTGGTGCTTCACTGCTTCAACCTCAATAGACGCTCAGCGCTCAGGACGCTTAAGGCTGTTCGCTTCCACGCCTCCATCACTGTAATGCACCCTATTGCCATCATGCTACCCGCTGTCCTCGACGGTATGCCGTTCCAGCACTCCTGCAGTGCATACATGCGTCCCACTCTTATCTTCAATTTTTGCAGAATGCATTCAATCGAGCAGTCGGTGCTTCCTAGCCCTCGAATCTGACTATCTATCCTGCATCGTACTTGTTTCTTTTCAGTCGAGCAGCTACTCCAGCACATCGCCATGTCACTCCTTCGAATACATGCAGATATCCTATCGAAATAGCACCCTTCATCCCATCGACTCTCAAGACCTGCTTGTCACCAAATTTCTCCCTTCTGGCATCTCAAACTCGTCAACAATTCTAAACAGAGGAGCGCCTTTCTTCCAGCGCGGCTGTTTCTCTCTTTCTAGCAATATTGCGACGAGCCTTGCCCAGTTCTTGGGCCATTTGGTATGGGGATGCAGAATCGCTTCAAGCTCACTCGCACGGTTGGTTGTGATCGCGCTAGGTTTTGACGAGGAAATAAGTGCATTGCTGGTAATATCCTTAAATCAAATTCTGCATGGCTTGAGCATTTGATGGGTCCGTCTTCTCTAAGATACCAAAACGGAGAAAATAGGTTTACCTTGCTTCTCTATTCGTTGCCATTACCACCCATACCCAAACCACTAGGAACAGCATCACGCGTCTCTCGTCCTCCTACCCCCAACCCAGTTCCTGAATCTCCCTACATCGAGAGCGTGGACGTGTGCCTCCACAACAGTCTTATCTAACCTAGGACGGAGGTTCGAGTCACGACGATCATGAGACGACACAATATGCATCCTGGGATCTCCGATGCTGAGGCAAGATGAGTTAGAACATTTTAATCACCTCGGACGCTGAACGGCTCACTGATCCCAATTGAGGTGGATCAGGACTACCAAGTCAACGGATGAAGGGATAACTCCACCAGACTCCAAAGACTCTGCCACCGTCTGCGTCACGTCAGGTAGGAATTGCTTTGCAGTAGGCGCAAATTCTTTTATATGTTTGTGAATTCCTGGGACGAAACCGACTCGCTTACTGTTCTTCGAGTGACGCAGGAAGTGAGGGTAAATCATCGGTTGATCACCAGCCGTGATTATATCCCAAGGGACACTCAAGAGTCCGCCTTGAAGGCAGATACACACATATACGCCTGTTCGTCAGACGGAGAAGGGAGTGAAGGCGCTTCTGATATCAGTATCAAGTTCAAGTTGGAATGAATTCGACGCAACCTCACGAATCAAGAGGCTCGGACTAGGAACGAGAAAGAGACCAGGTAGGATAATAGTAAGGAAAGTGTACGTAGGGCTGTAAATAAGAAAACTCACCTCATTTTCGGATCAAAAGACAGATTGTTTTAGCGGAGAGGACATAATATGTTAAGACAGAGAATTAAAGGTGAACGTGTATGAGGCATGTAACGAGAAGTGATTGTGTATGTAAAAGAAAAGGTGTGAGAGTGACGTATCTTAATATGTAAGACTTAAATGCACCTGCTCATATAAAGCAACGACAGCAGATAGGGAAAGCCAATAGTCAGCTGAATGTTCATGTTTCCAGGAAGTTGGATTCTTGATAACACCATACGTCACACTGGTCACCTGTTTCAATCACACCGAGTAATCCTGAAAATTCCAGATAATGGAGTTGCTGTTCAGTTTTACAAGACTCCATACGAATGACCGACTGATCAATGATGTTACCTGGACCGAGCCGGAAGTTGTTTGATGGACGAAAGATAACAAATGGACAAGAACAAAAAAGACTAACATTCTTCGGTAATTTGAAGACTTTGTAAACGAGTTGTTGAACGTTGCACTCCACTGGATTTTCAACAACTTGCAAGAACTCACCCCAGATTTTGACACCATAGATGAACATCTGCAGTCAGCATTTGCATATTCGCGCCATAAATGCAGAGATGAACGAACACGAACTAACAGCCTAGTCAATTAAGGTTTAAATCCTATTTACTTCCACATCCGTAGATCCGGGTGGATTGCTATCATCATTGTCATCGTTCCAGCGAATTGATAGTCTCGGTGACCGATGTCGACTCATCGAACCGTAACCCGTCTGACAAGTGCCTAAGGATCGGAACAGGTAGTACCTTGGCTGTAAGCCACGTTGATACTACGTGAGATGACCAAAGCATACCTCGTTAAAGGCACAGCTAGATACGTTCTGATACGTCCTCAACTATAGCAACGACCAGACATGTCACAAAGTTTGCACACGAAAACTCGAGTGCTGGCCATATACGGTTAGCTCCACAACGAAGCTTTGATCAGGTGTTGATATCGATGATCGGGCATGCGTATAGCTATTAGCAATATCATGATGTTGATGTGCTGTGATATACTTATATATGATATGCTCCTGCGGAACCCGTGATTTTCAAACACCGACCTGAGTCACGATGCTTGACCACAATCATGATACTTACTACTGACGATGATGTATATGGCTCTGCTCGTAGATCTCATTCATGAATCACTCATCTACGCAGAGAAATCGAACTTCTAGAGCCTACTGTGGTCCAGGAGCAAGTGGGTATCGCTATCCAAGGCGCAGCCGCACTGCCCATGCCAACTTGGCAAGTACTACCTAAACCAGACAGGGTGCGTGCCGCACTTACTAAGTAGTAGATGGGAACTGTCGACTAACGCTGTGTTTTCAAACTTAGGGTAGTACAGGACTGGACAAGACAAAGGGCTTCGGTTCGGCTCTCGGGGATTCCTTCTCTGGAGAACTATCATTAGCATTGCGCCGAGTCCGTTTCTACTGGATCTCCGGGTCGTAATGACTATCTTAAAACCACCTAAAGGCGTGAACACCAGTGGGAACACAGGTGGAACGTGTCAGTAAGCGCTGACCAGGTGAGTTCTTGTTTGCGGTTATGTTGATTGCGGTGCTTTTACATGGTCATATCCAATGTGACGAAATACTTTCCTACATTTTCATTCATTATATAACGAGATTCTCTCCTCACCAGCTCCCTGATCGGCGCTCAATTGACAATGAGTATTATTTTTATCTTATAAGGTTCTGAACAACGCACAGGATTGATTTGATCGTCACCGGCGTGACTGGCCCATCAGTAAATTTCGTTTCCTTTCTCGTATCTCCTATGGCAATGTGCCAGTGATGCATCGGCATGTCAACGGCATCGCTTGGCGTCTAAGGTTCATACTCATAAGATAGATGGGACAGCTTCTCGATGCCCCACGACCATGAACAACTCTACTAGTGCACCGTTTCATCTTATTGATGATAGTACGAGTGTGCTGTTTGCATTCCAGAGTGCTCATTATTTAGAAATAGCATGCTTTACACTTCTGGTTTACGACCTACTGACTACCTTCGGGGAAGAGGTGTGTGGCTCATAGCGTTGCCAGGACTTCCCTCCATCAATCTTGCATCTCAGGTTGAATATTTCTGGTCCGGTCCATGGAGTTTATCCCGTGTTTTGTTTTTCTTGGTGAGCACTGTGGCTGTATTTTCTCTGAAGTGAGCTCTTATCTGACAGAGCTACTTTAGAACCGATACCTTCCATTTGTCGCCATGATGTAAGTACAATCAGCTGCTGCTCAAGGGGTTGTCCTGACATCTATCTGGTTTCGGACATCGAAGACCAACGAATGTTGGTGAGTACTATGGTTATTGGCTTCAACTTTTCAATGAATGATCGAATGTCTTAGCGCTGTTTGGGGCCAGGATACCAGCTCAGGTTTGATAATTTGTTTCCTACCATTAAATGCGCTCACTAAGTCATATCACAATCAATGATTCTTAGTCGTAAGGCTAAAATTATCCCTCTTCATGGCACATGAACTAATCATTGCATTGTTCAAGGTGCACTCATTGGATCCGCGCTGCATTTGAGCTTTCCATAATCGCAATCTGCGTCAACCAAGGTCCTAGTGGTCTCATATAAGTTACCGTAGATTGGCTAAAACATCGCAATAACAGGAATTCTCCTCCTCCGTGTGTGGTACATGTACTCTCATAGTGCCATTGCGCGAGCAGTTGCATGTTTCAGCTATGCAGCATGCGTTGTATCATCCCTCACAATGACGGGCTTGAGCCTCCCATTCCTGCAGTCAACCACAGAATCTCTGCAGCTTCAGCGGCAGATAACAAGTATTCCAGGATGTTCTGCGCCTTCACCATCGATAATCTGGACAGTTTTCGTTCCAAGTACCATCATCCACACGATCTTGTTTGGATTCACGATCGCACGAATTGTGAAGGTCTCTCGTGACTTGCGGATGGATCAATTAATGCAACGTTTGGTGCGAGAGTGAGTTCTATTCTGTGAGTAGTATCCTCAGCCCACTTACCGATTATTCAGTGGTGGTCTTGTCTTCTTCGTCTCGATGGGTGAATGATAAATAACTCATGCACCCGTCAGCGCGCTAATTAGAACACAGCCTCGGCCACATTTTCCGTAGTCGGCGCTCGTTTGACCAAAGATCCTGTCGTATGTTACCTATCTTTCTCTTCGCCTGCGTGGTGCCTAATACTCCGAGATTACAGATCAACGGGCCAGCAACTTGGTCAAAGTGAATTTTTCCACTCTCATGTTTCATCAATATTTGCTAAGCAGTGTAATTCTTTAGCTCACAGCTAGCGATCAGTGCAGTTGCGGTATCTCGGCTTATGCTCAGCATACACTCCCTCGCTGGGAAGTTGAAAATCGATCAAAATTGGTTATTCAACCCGTCTGAGCTCAGTAGGGTAAGGTGGTGGGCCGTCTCTAGTGATTATGGCAGGAGCATCGTAGTCGAGATGGACACACATGAACCAGTAGCACAAAAGGTATGATGTTAGTTGTGACATAATAAACGATATAATACCAATCAAATATCATCTCTGATGACACAAGTTAAGGAACATGGTCAAATAGCCAGGGACACTAAGCGGGGAGTAATAGTTAGTGATGTCCCTACTGTGATATGCTGGAAAGTGTGCTGGAAGAACAGGGAACTAAGGGCCCTGGCCAGGCCAGGGTGAGGCATCACAAATTTAAGTCAGAATGATGTGACTTTGAAGGTTTGCCGAGATGCAGTGATTGTCATTTCATTACCGTTTTGAATTCAACATGGGTCTGCCCCAATAAACGTTAAATCTGTACAGCCCCGGGTACCGTCCACCTACAGACTAAATGTGAATTAACTCACTTTGTACCAGCGATATCCGCTGACATAATCTTACCGTGCAGGACAATCCGTCGTCCAGCGCCGTTCAATACTATCGTTCTTGTGCTTCATGGATCCCTTGTATACTTTCGCGTCCTTGCCTTGTTTCTACAGGCACCAGTGTTTGGATGCTTTGTGATGAGCCGAATAAGATGAGCCTGACGCTAGCAATGCTCGCCACAGGGACAGCGGTGTCTGTTTCAACATCAACGTACAACTAGCGTCCAATGCGAAAGCCCCCTCAAGAAATTTTCATTCTCCAACCCTACCTTCTGTGTTTGTACCGTCTCGTTGGACAGCAACCATGTCAGGATCCGTAAATTTGTAAGGAGCTACGCACGGCAAAGAAGTCATAGCCGTCGTGGTTAAAGTCTGTCGATCAGTGTTCAGGTCAGCTTGATACCCGGACCAGTACAATGGGTGATACGGACTGATTTGTGTTGGAACTATGTATTTCACGAGTATCTGACAAAGTTATTCTGAAGCTTTGGTCCTGTTTGCACCTAATAGTTCTCGCATTTGGCCACACATCTGATCGGATTCATTTGCAGTTGGAGGCCTTGCAATGTCGATCCATTCATATTACACCTTGCACTCGTGATCGACTCATATTTATACACTGTGCACCTCACCACCATTTCTTTTACACCGCCTCTATACCTCCAGTCGCTTCAGTCATGCAAGAAGGCGCACACCACCTACATAAACCTTTCCGTCTCTTCCAGCTGCGGGACATGTGCTGAGTCCGCAGATTGTACCCACCGTACCTTCGGGATATGCTGAAAGAGGGGCTCCACGACCATGTCGTGTGCTTCATCGTACCTTCCGTTGATGAGCAATGTCGTCGCCCAAGCCCGTCCACTAGGCACTGAGGCATTGGGTCGAGCCTACACAAGTGCCGCTTGTAAAATTTGTTCGTTGCGGCAATATCCTGGATCCGTTGTTGTATCCACCGTCTCGTGCTTATTCAACGCATACTGTACTTCCTGCGACAACCCCTTCCTCAACTCATTTGCGGCATTAACCCACAGCGCCATACTCGCTGACAAGCCAGCAATCACCAGTTTCCCGAGGCCTTTTGGTTGGCGCGTTGTAAACTCTGATGCCAGCATCCCTCACCAGCTCTGTTCAAGTACGTTATAGTTGTCATAGATGCTTAAGTGGAGGTTGTGTAGCTCGTCAACGAAGAGCTGCACGGTGTGGAAGTCCACATCTCCATTCTTCTTTGGGAGAGGCGTGGCCCAAAGCGTCCATTGCCGAGTTGATTATAAAATATAACAGGCAAGTTACGTCGAAGAGACGCGTAAGATCGGAGAGGATGTCGAGGTATTCGTCGGTTGGACTGAGACCGCCGTGAAGTACTACATGCATTCTGCAAACATTGAAGACAAGAGTGGGACACATGTATGCACTGCAGGAGTGCTGGAACGGCATACCGTCGAGGACAGCGGGTATGGCAATAGGGTGCATTACAGTGGTGGAGGCGTGGAAGCGAACAACCTTAAGGGTCCTAGGCGTCTATTGGAACCAGGCAATGAAGCATCATAAAACGCATAATACACGCACCTCTATAGCTTGGACAAAGACACAATCCATCCAGAGTCCATTTCGACTGTGCTCAACACCATCAACATCCAGTAAAATGTCGAACATCATTCCAATCACCACACCCCTGCAAGAGTTCAATGGCCACGGAGGCAGCATAAATGTAGTCGCAGTTTTTCCTGATAAACGACGGATGGTTACGGGCTCGGATGACAAAACCCTTTGTATATGGGACATGAAGACAGGTGTTGTGTTGAAGATGATGAAAGGGCATCGCAATTGGGTGTCGGCATTGGTAGTATCACGAGATGGGCAATTGATAGCAAGCGGCGAGGAAGGCGGAAACGTCATCGTCCGGCACGGAGAAACTGGCGAATCACTCGCCAAAATTGAAGTACACTCCAAATGTATCTCCTCGCTGGATTTTTCTCTCGATGGAACAGTGCTTGCCACCGGTTCATATGACAGCAAAATGACGAAACTGTGGAATACCAAAACCTGGGAGCAGCAAGGAAATCCAATCGAGTGTGGTGCATTTGTCAACTGCGTACAGTATTCACCATCTGGAGAACTTCTTGCCATCGCAACAGACAGACATATCGAAATTTACAATTCAGGCACGAGGAAACGCGTCACATCATTCAAGGCTCACATAGGAGATAACATGTCACTCGTGTGGACGCCCGATGGCATACGCCTTCTCACAAGCGGCAATGATCTCGATCCTACCATACGCGAATGGGATACAACAACATGGAATCAGGTCGGTGATCCCTGGAAGGGCCACACTGACCACATCAATGCCATTGCCATTCATCCTGCTGGCACGCTCGTCGCATCCGCATCTACAGACAAACGCATGCGTCTCTGGCGGCTCTCAGATCGACAAACCATTGCCGTCTTCAAGCACTCATTCGAAGCTATATGCGTCACTTTCTCCGTGGACGGCAACCACATCCTCAGCGGAGGCGGTGATAATATGATCTCAGAGTGGGCAGTACCTCAGGGTACTCATCCAAAGGCATGTTTCCATCCCTGAGTCATATACCACAAATCGAGCATGCTTCTTGCAGAATATCGCCATCACAACAGCCCGCGATGCATGCATAGATGGAGACTTATCCACTAACGAAGAACTACTCACGCAAGATATCACCACGGATGCAAACAACCATACTTCCTACGCCTATCGCTCAAAGGCATGTTTCTGTCCTTCACTCATACAAACCACGATCCGAGCATGTTTTGTGTAGATCCTAGCCATCACGACAGCCCGCAATGCGTGCATAGATGGTGACTTATCTACTGCCGAAGATCTACTCACCCAAGATGTCAACAACGATCCCAACAACCATACTTCTTACGCCCATCGTTCATTCGTAATGGCGCGAAAACACGACTGGGACCATTCCCTTCGGGATGCAATGAATGTGAGATTTGCTGAACAATCATCGCTCCCTTATCAATGGCTAACTTGATGGTGACACAGTCCATCAACATTGAGCCCTCGTTGACAGGCTATATCTCCAAGGGTATTGCCCTCTCCGGAAAAGGTCGCGTCCCGGATGCGAGGGCAGCATTTGACGTTGCATCCATGTACACTGACCAAGATTCACAAATCCTCCATTTTCTGCTCTTGATCAAAGTATGTTTGCAGTTGCCTTGCATACTCTCCGCTTCATCGCGTTTTCAGGCCATCGCGCTCTTCAATGCAGATCAACATGACGAGGCAAACCTGCTCCTCAAAGAACTCACTACCGATTGTCCGAATGCCGACACTCGCGCATGTCGTATCGTGGAAGTAAGCATCGTGCAGCCACGCTGAGTCATCTGCATCGAAGCTAATCTTTGCAACTTGCACATGAGGCATATCTACACGTTCAACTCGGAATCAAAGCCTTGGGTGGCGCATTTCATGAAGAAGCCGCCGACCATTTCACTGTTGCTCTCGACTGCCGTGATTTATCATCGAAATCGAACATTCATGAAATTTACGAGGATTTGGTGGTGGTACGTCAACACACACCCGAAACGCTTTCATAACCAAATCCCTTGTTCAGCTCTTCGGCTGGGATCTCAAATCGTTGTGGTTGACTGCACACCAGAAATGTTGCGATGCACTCCTTCTGGCAGGCAAACTTCAAAATGCCGTGAGATCATACCGATACATGATGGACAGTATCGACGAAACAACGAGGGCCATCTGCCTTGAATGGTCCAATGGCAAGTCTGTAGTTTGCAATGGCATGCAGGCTACAATCCTCACCCGCATTTCACTTAGTTTTTACCGAAAAATGCAGCGCGCCCCTTCTGAGCGGCAGAGATGCTGCCCTCACTGCAAGCGATTTTGACAGAGCGATTGACTTGTACTCGGCGGTGATCGACCTGGATTCTGCATCCGATGTCGTCTTTGCAAAATGTAGTCAAGCAAAGTTAGGAAAAAGGCTGTGGGAGGAGGCGCTTCTCGACGCGCGAAAGGTACGATGGCATCTATGATTTTGTCGCCCATGTTGACTTCGGCAATGCATACATAGGCTACCGAACCTCAATCCTTCATCTCACGTTGGATACCAGTTTATGCATATAGCGCTGCGTGGAGCTCAACGTTACGACGAAGCCATCGAGGCTTTCAAAATCATGTTGTCCAAGTTGGACGATTCTCCCGAAGCCCAGATACGGGGTAAGCCATGGGAAACTCCTGCATGATCTCGAAATGCCCATCTCGTTCTGTAGATCTGCGTCAGCAGTATGTTTGTCCATCTGAAGCAGAAGACGCCATTCAAAGAGCCGTCTGGATTGAGCTCGAATATGCTCCGCTGCGTCTACTTAATACCTACACGGGTCTTTTGTGCGATCGAGCAGCCCAAATATACGCCTTCAAAACGAGCGCAGAGTACAATGAGCTTGTCTCATTTCCAACGAAGGATTCGAATCTCCGAGCAGAGCGCATCAAAGATGTAGTGGCAACGTACTTCCGCTGCGTCTTGCTGTCACACAGGTGGGAAGAGACGGAGGCGCTGCTGCACGACATCCAGGATAAAGATGTGCGCGAGTTGAATGGATTGGGCGGGATCGCGAAACTGCAGTCGTTCTGCGTGGTCGCTCGCAATTCTGGGTATCGCTGGGCGTGGGTGGACACATGTTGCATCGACAAGAAGAGCAACACCGAGCTTCAAGAATCGGTCAACTCCATGTTCGTCTGGTACCGCCATTCAGCGCTTACTATTGTCTACCTATCTGATGTGCCTCCTTCATCCCATCCCGGTGCACTGGCGAGGAGTGTTTGGAACCAGCGAGGATGGACCTTTCAAGAGTTCGTCGCTCCGAAGATTGTAATATTCTATCAGTAATGATTGGTCATTGTATCTCGATGATCGCTCTTCTAACCACAAAGAGTCTCCTGCAATCATCAAGGAGTTGCAGGATGCGACTGGAATAGATGCACGGAGCTTGATCTCCTTTCGTCCTGGGATGAGCGACGCTCGACAGAGGCTTCAATGGGCGTCATCTCGCGTCACGACATTGCAAGAAGACATCGCGTACTCATTATTTGGTATCTTCGGTGTCCACCTACCGGTCATGTATGGCGAGAAGAAGCAGAACGCGCTCGGGCGACTCTTGCAGGAGATTGTGGCTCGATCAGGAGACATCGCCGTCCTCGACTGGATCGGACAACCTTCCGAGTTCAACAGCTGTCTTCCGGCCTATATCACTTCTTACGCCACTCCTCCACGTGCCCTTCCATCTTTGTCCGAAGATGAGATCCAGACAACCATCTCTTCGTTGCGACAAAATCCCATGGCTGTGGAGTTTGCTTCGGAACTCTACCACCGGCTTGATAACACGAGCGCTGCTCGTTTCGCGAACTGCAGATTGCGTCTGCCTTGCATGGCATTCCGTGTCACAGAGGTCGGTCTAAGCTACGATCCATCCCAGGAGACTCGATATGAAGTCAAGGCAGACGGGCTTTGTGACCTGTTGGTCACCACTGCACAGCCGATTGTTCAGTTTTCGCAGACAAGGCCCACTCAGCAAACCTTTGTCCTTGTCCGTCCCTGGGATCGGTCTCTCCTCGAGCTACCAGACTTTACAGATCTGCAAGACGATACGGAGAACGAAGGGGATTATTGGACGCCGCCCTCGTCTCCATCTGACGACTCACCTAGCCGTTCTGTTGTAAAACAGGAGGTGGACGATCTAGAATCGCGAGCATTGCGGTTGGTTGTTCGCCTTGGGCAGCCTTTTGGGGCATTTTTACTAGCGCGGCAGCGTGGTGGAGAGTACAAGAGGGTCGCGTCAGATCGTGATATCATTGCGCAGGTCAAAGATGTGGCTTCTGTTCCGAGACCTGATGGACGTCAGGACGATTGAAATACTGTAGATGCATTTTCCTCTGAAGATTAGGGATCTGAGCAGTTTTCATTGGTACTTTCGTATATATATATCATACTATGCATGTGTATTGGACTATAATTTCCTTTCAAAGCAGGCCCTGGAGACCTATCTGCAGCATTTCCCCGTCCGATACTACTAGACTAAAGCCTCATGCTCATCACCTACCTGCATGCATACTGGTGCTCGGATTCAACTTGAGCTCTAAGTCTCGTCACTTCCCAATGTACAACCCATCATCTCCTAGAACTGAGACAAGTTGATGTAGTTATCCATAAGTCAGCGTCAGGCATATGCATTTGGTCACTAGTAGTACATCTCGACAGCCTGAAAATGTTCACCCAGCCACCCCACCAACAGAACAACAGTCAAACGGAAATCAATAAAATTCGATAAGAAAGAAAACTCACGAACGCAAATCATGCCTTGACGGAAGCTCTACTGGACCATGATTCAAGCTTCAAGACTCTTGGACAAATTTTTCAGCTACATCGGGCAATACCAACCCAGAAGACATCCAGATTCCATATCGCGGAGAGGATATCTGCTCGTCTGGGATAGACCCAGTCTATCCACATTGATAACGAGTCATAGGTTCGTCCTATGTATAATTTCAGTCAGGGAGAGATTACTCAGGCTGAAGCGGCAAGGAACGTCAGAAAAAATGACAGTGGGAGGGCAAAAGGAAAAAGGATATCTGATCGTGATGGCCGGGAGGATGAATATGTCGTGCAGCGGGGAGAATGTCGAAACAATATGTGAGATGGATGATTCCTCAAAGTTTCAATAAGAACATTGATATCTGGTGTCAACGACACCTGCAATTTTGCTATATTTGTATTTGTACCGTTCACCTTCAGACATGCCACCAATCCCAACAACACTAGATGCTGAAGCTCTCTCTCTAATCGAGTCCATTGAACGGCATCATAACGACCTTTCAACTTTTCAGATTCCTCGTCTGAGAGCTTGTACAGGTCCTTTACCCACGCAACAAGCATGGGCTGCGGAGGTAAGGGAGGACATTGAAGGTCTGGCAAGGCAAATCGAGGTTTGTCAGTTCGTGCATTGAGACTCAACCCATATTCACCATTTATAGGAGCTGGATGTCCTGGTTGATGACCACAGGACTGAACGGGCGAGGAGAGAGCTGAGGAAAAGGGCTGAAGTGTTTCGTGATTCATTAGTCAAGTGTGTAATTGTTCAGTATATTTCCAGCCTCTGACAGGTCTGTCTCTCAGTCTACGCAAAGACTCTCGGGCAGCATTGCTAGCGTCGAAACATGCAATCGACTCCCAAAGTCGGTCACGGCGAGAGGAGTTGTTGAGGTCCCCTGCCATTCGGCAGAAAGGTACAAGCTCCTCGAGCGAGAAAGTCATGTTCGTGCACTGCATGCATTTGTACCCTCCGATACGGCTAACTTGTGAGCTACAGCGAAGACGTACTCATGAAAGCCAACCATGATGTCACAGAAGCACTGCAACGAACAATTGGACTCATGCAGAAAGAGCTCGAGCGCAGTGTCTTGTCAAGTCAACTACTAGGCAAGTTCCTCGCAGTACCATTTTTCTCTAATACCTACTGTCCGTTTCACACAGAATCCTCTACTGCAACTATCCAATCCGCATCCACAACGCACGACAAGCTCGATCTCATCCTCAGCACCTCCAAACAACTTATTACTGCACTCGAAAAGACCGACTGGATTGACCGCGTCCTTATTATTTCCGGCCTCGTGTTTTTCGGCCTCGTGGTCCTCTTCATCCTGAAGCAGCGCATCATTGACCGCGGGTTACGTATTGCCTTTTTCTGGACAAAACTATTACCAAGCTCTACCTCGAGTACACGTGCGGTGGTGCAGAAGGCTGGGGAGGTTGTAACGAGTGTGTCAGCTGCCGCTACTACTGTGTCGGCCGTACTGGTGTCATCGATAGGTGGACAGATAGAACCCAGCATAAACATACTTGAATCCCCTAGTTTTACAATATCGGCTACGGAGTCATGGACTACTGGACAGCATAGCAGCTCAGGAGACGCACATGTTGAGTTATGATCATTTTGACAATTTTGTTGATAGACTCATACAGGCAATGCACGTACTGAAGTTGTAAGGAGTATCATGCAGAAAAATCGTCGCACCAGGGTGATCAAAACGTCACAACCACGAGCATCCATGTAACCGACACTGTACAGGCTAGTTATATGGCTGTTTTGCACCGCATTTAGGAAAAATGACACCCCCGTGACATAGTCAGAGGAGAATCCCTTGCACCACAGAGGTATTTTGACGACGTGGTCTTAATGACCAAACTGATGGTCACACAAACGCCAACAGTGAGTGGGCAGAGTATTTTTTTTGCGGATCTGCTCAGTTCTCTAGATGAGCCCCTGCCGTATACTGTGCCATTGTGACAGCTGGTATTTCCATGTCTGGTTAACGACGGGCATGCATACAATAGGATAGGTTATAACTTACCAAATGTACCTGAATCGGGACCACAGATGCATCCTGCCTCGCCTGCTTGCTCTATGTATATCCTCAGCAGTTTGCACAGCCCGCTAAATGAAGGATGTACCGCAACGGAAATGTTCTTCGCCCGTGCACAGCATGTTGGTTCATTGGGAAGCTGAGTTTCCAAGACCCATCTCTATAATATATTCGTCTGCCCCATGTCTTATCTCTTCCACGACTTCTCCGGCCCTCTGAAACTCAGCCCAACCCTGATAATGTTCATCGTTGGCCAGATCTATGGGTCCTGCGAATTGCACTCTTAGTACCAGCTACGGCATAGATTTGGTGTTTGCAACGAGTTTTCCTGTGAACATTGTGCATAAATGACGCCTGGGTAGCCGAATTTGGCGAAGCCAGATATCGAAAGCTCAGAGGACCATTGTTGTAATGACCGCCGTTACGGTTTCGTCAGGGACACGGGGTGATAAGATATCAGGAGCGCGTGGTAGTCTGCTGTCTCTGGGAGACGACGATTGGTGCTCTGTTATTCTAGGATATGCATACTCTCTGACAGTCCTATAGCGATACAATGTCCGTTTCGGAAGCAAGTGCATGCTGGTAGATCGGATAAGTCCATACAAATTAGCATTCCTCGCGCTATAATCAGGAGGATGCCGTTGTGGTACTCACTCATTTCCTTGCAGCTCGGCAATCTCTCCTTGGACAAAGGCCCGCCATCGGTGATGTTCATTACTGGATATACTCTCTCCGTTGACAGAAACCAAGGGAACCTATGCGATGTCGACATCCGAATCCTCCCGGTATCATTCTGTACCTCGAAGGAGATTCACGCGTCCGTGGCGAACTTGATTTGTGGAGCTGGACTGGGCAGGGATGAGAGAGCTGTAGTAGGAGTGAAGCAGCGAAGTGCATATTCTGGAATCTTCTAGAAGGAGGACGAACGAGAATGATTAACTGGGAAGGAGGGAGTGTTCGGATAAGCTAAAGTTTTTGGAGCTGAAGCGCTGACTTTTCAAGAGTATTGACCATGCGAAGGAGTTGAAGCCGGCACCATCGTTTTTCTACTCGGCCCACGGATGCGCTGGTAACACCCAATAAGAGCATTTGAAAAGCGCCGGCGTCCTTGATCGACGTGTATTAAGAATTGAAGAAATCTCTGAGCAGATCTGGTGTGATATTATGTAATACGCAACACTTGGAAGTTGGCACGGTACTTAACATGCACGTTTCGTGCTGTGATTTGACGTATATTTAACAACGTTTCGACTCAAATGAGTTGCAGACGCTCCTCTCTCTCTGCAGAGGCTGTGTGCGGTTGAAACTTGACACAACACTACGATATATATTAGTGAGACGCACATGTTGAACTATGATAATTTGGACAATTTCGTCGATAGGTAGACATGTTGTAAGTCACGTGCAACAGGACTACGGTAGTACGAACTGGTACAAGGTATCTCTTGCCACTGCTCGGTATCTTCACTTCTTGTGACTATCAACGACAAGGTCAAAAATCGACAAGGAGCACTGCGGGAAATAGCGATATTTCTACAACGCTCATCTATTCTGGAAGAATAGTCGAGGAACTAAAGGTATCCTGTTGAGTCTTGACTCATTGGCCCTGCAGCAGCTGCACCGTTTCCTTCATAATCCTTGAGGTACTGCAGTGTTTCATGATTTCTATCACACATCTCACTCTTAAGTGTTAGTTTGGATACATTCCTCGGCCATCGTTATCACGATGGCCTGTCGTCGACATGCCATCTTCGAATCTTCAAGCTCATCATGCTCAGGCTCTGATCCAGACATTTCTTCAGCGTCATCGCGCAAAACTTTCCCAATTTTCCCAGCAGAGAAATTCGCTCCCAATACTGTGTCCTTGAAAGCAAGAAATTGCAATAAGTCATCAGGCAACGATAACGACAGCAAGGCGGAGAGTTCAAAATGTCCACGATCGTAAGTCGCTGTGTTGTATAGCACATGTATGGAGTTACTAATCTCGTATTTTTAGGCAAAAACAGGACAAGTAAGCACATGAAGCACTGATCACCTAGTAAATGCCTGACATTGTTTAGTGAGGAGCCTCGAGGCCATGATAAAGACTTGGATGAGGCTATCGCGCTCCAGACAGATGCACTGTCTCTGCACCCGGTCGGTCACACAGATCGGTCTGTCTGTGTCATTAAACAACCTCGCGAATTGGCTCTCCTCCTGCTTTGACCACCGAGGCAATGACGAAGATTTGAATCAGGCTATCGCACTACACAGGGAAGCACTGGTTTTGTGCCCTATTGGTCACACAGATCAGTCCATGTCATTAAACCACCTTGCGACTCAACTCTCCACCCACTTTGAGCACCGTGACCATAATACCCCCGACGAGGTGATACACCTAGCGGCTGGCCTGCAATTCGCCAGGGTCAAGAATGCCGTCGGGACATCATCGAAGATCAATGATAGTACTGTAGAGCATTTAGTCGAGGCATTTTGCAAAAACTTTTGCGGGGATGGCAAAATGAATTCCAGACGAACTGCCCGGGCGCTGCACCAAGCGGTCCAGTCGTTGGCCTGTGACCAGCGCAGTGTTTGTGTATATTAGCGTATAATCAATTCCGTGCGTCCCACCTTGTTGATTAAAGCATTCTCGAGACAATCTGACGACTTTGCGCATGTAGCATCTAGTCATAGTCACGCGCAACCTGTTGTAAAGAACTTTGATATTCCATACTTTGAGACTGTATACTTCCACAACATGTACACCCAAATTCAACTTCAATTTGTATTTTCCAGTTTGTTGCCTCGGAGCTAGAGGATCGCTCCTAAGGCATACTGATGAATTGTGGGTAGGAATGGAGTCGCACGACACTGATCTGGCATAACACCTCGTGTGTATTGACACACAGTTTGCGATGGACGTAATAGTCAAGTGCCTGAGTTGCGTGAGGGTGTTAAATGCACTCCCGCCCATCATGCAGCACCGAAAGCCAGTGTTTCAAGTTATGAAGAGCAAGCTTGGCCTGGCAAGGTGGCCAGACGGTAGACGTTCTTTCTTTTTTCGAAATGGATACCAGTGCAAAGCAGACGGTCTGACAGTCAGATTGAGATTGCAAAACGTCAAGTCAATGTGGTGTCTTATCCACAAATCTCGAGGTCAGCCGTCCAAGTCGGTGAAAGCTTAGTATGTGGGCCCCATAGTACCATTTTTTTAAATCAGCGTTAATGTTGCTGCTCCTTACGCATCCAAGTCCATCCAGAGCCAACGGTTTTTGCGAAAGAAAATCTATACATGCCGTGTCCCGGAGTATCGTGCAGAAAAACTGTCGTACCAGGGTGATCAAAACGTCACAACCACGAGCATCCACGTAACCGGCACTGTATAGGCTAGCTATATGGCTGTTTTGCACCGCATTTACAAAATGACACCCCCGTGACATAGTCAGAGGAGCATCCCTTGCACCAGAGGTATTTTGACGACATAGTCTTAATGACCAAACTGATGGTCACACAAACGCCAACAGTGAATGGGCAGAGTATCTTTTTGCGAATGATCTGCTCAGTTCTGGACCCTGCCGTATGCTGTGCCACTGGGACAGCTGGTATTTCCATGTCTGAAGATAGGTTAACAACGGTCATGCATACGATAGGATAGGTTATAACTTACCAAATGTACCTGAATCAGGACCACCGATGCATCCTGCCTCGCCTCCTTGCTCTATGTATATCCTCAGCAGTTTGCACAGCCCGCTAAATGAAGGATATACCGCGACGGAGGTGCTCTTCGCCCGTGCACAGCATGTTGGTTCATTGGGAAGCTGAGCTTCCAAGACCCATCTCGAGCATGATATATTCGTCCGTCCCGTGTCTTCTTATCTCTGATAATGCTCATCGTTGGCCAGATCTATGGGTTCCGCAAATCGCACTCTTGGTACCAGCTATGGCATAGATTTGGCGTTTGCAACGAATTCCTTGTGCATAAATGACGCCTGGGTAGCCGAATTTGGCGAAGCCAGATATCGAAAGCTCAGAGGACCATTGTTGTAATGACCGCCGTTACGGTTTCGTCAGGGACACGGGGTGATAAGATATCAGGAGCGCGTGGTAGTCTGCTGTCTCTGGGAGACGACGATTGGTGCTCTGTTATTCTAGGATATCCATACTCTCTGACAGTCCTATAGCGATGCAATGTCCGTTTCGGAAGCAAGTGCATGCTGGTAGATCGGATAAGTCCATACAATTTAGCATTCCTCGCGCTATAATCAGGAAGATGCCGTTGTGGTACTCACTCATTTCCTTGCAGCTCGGCAAATCTCTCCTTGGACAAAGGCCCGCCATCGGTGGGGGTGTTCATTTCTGAATATGCTCTCTCCGTTGACAGAAACCAAGGGAACCTGTGCGGTGTCGACATCCGAATCCTCCCGGTATCATTCTGTACCTCGAAGGAGATTCACGCGTCCGTGGCGAACTTGATTTGTGGAGCTGGACTGGGCAGGGATGAGAGAGCTGTAGTAGGAGTGAAGCAGCAAAGTGCATATTCTGGAATCTTCTAGAAGGAGGACGAACGAGAATGATTAACTGGGAAGGAGGGAGTGTTGGATAAGCTAAAGTTTTTGGAGCTGAAGCGCTGACTTTTCAAGGATATTGACCATGCGGAGCAGTTGAAGCCGGGACCATCGTTTTTCTACTCGGCCCACGGAGGCGCTGGTAACACCCAATAAGAGCATTTGAAAAGCGCCGGCGTCCTTGATCGACGTGTATTAAGAATTGAAGAAATCTCAGATCTAGTGTGATATTAATACGCAACACTTGGCCATGCATGGCACAGTACTTAACATGCACGTTTTGTGCTGTGATTTGACGTATAGTTAACGTTAACAACGTTTCGACTCAAATGAGTTGCAGACGCTCCTCTCTGCAGAGGCTGTGTGCGGTTGAAACTTGACACAACACTACGATTAGTACAAAGGTGACCCTGACAGCTCAGAATCTTTTTTTCTCAATTCCTTCCCTCTGGCCTCTACTACTACCTAGGCCTTGGCATAACCTAGTCTATACAAAATCATCACCTGGCAATTCTCAACCTCGCCTCTGACAACAACTCGGTAGATCATAAATCCACGCCTCCCAGGTGTGTATACCGCGCATTTCGTGTATATCCTTCGGCTCATACACGTCACTCATTGTCAAGGGCACTTTACATTTACTTCAGTCCCGCCGAATGAGCACCGCGGATGCACTGACATGTCTGGCGATTTCGCCTGACGGCCAGAAAATTGCTAGCGCTACTGCTCGTTCGGGGGCGACTATTACCGACATATCATCGAAGAACACGCACCAATTAGAAATGCATGCAGATGCACATACGCACGTCACTGCTGTAGCATGGTCTCCTGACGGAGGAAAAATTATATGCGTATTGTCGGACCACACGATACGTTGCTGGAATGTTACTTCAGCACGCTCTGTAGGACCACCATTTGGAGGACACAATGACCTGATCATCACTGTGGGATTTCTTCCTGACTCATCTCACGCAATAAGCTTGTCGAGGGATGGAGAGTTGCTCGTATGGAACACAGGGAGCGGGATAGTCACTCAACAAGTAACAGTGTCAAATGCTTCTCAAACCATTTTCGTGGCGGCTCTATCTGTCGATAGTAGTCTCCTCGTCACTAGCGATACAAAGGAAGGCGTTGCCTGGGAGATACCCAAGTGTGCCCGAATAGCGGAGATCGCACTTCCAGATATACCATTGCTTCAAGCCGCTATTATTCCGAATGATTGTCCCCGAGTGGTGCTTGCATTTGGCAACAGGTCCTTCTGGATATGGGACGCGAATACAGGAAAGCATGACAATGCATGGTTCGAAGGCCTTGATAAAGATGACATCCCCCTTGCCATGGCGGCTTCTCCGGATGGCGAGCTTTTGGCGCTGGAAATTGACGGCGACATCGATCACCCCACACATTTCTATGATATGAAGGGCCACGAATTCACCACTTCCAACATGAAATGTACCTATCCATTTGCATTCTCACTGGACGGCAAGTTTTTTGCAGCATCAAGCGTGCCCTCGGATTCGAAGGATGGCTCTTGTAAACCAATTATCCGTTCAGTGGAAGAGGCAAGGAAAATTACATCACGCGTTCGATTCTGACTACTAACAAAGCGAACTAGATTCGTGGTCGCAGCCCTCTTGATGTGAGATCCACGTTTATGGTAGAACACTAAACTCATGGTATGCGACAGTTGTCTGCAACGATTATTCCGAAAGACAAAGGAAAACAACGCTCGTTAGGACTCAACCCAGCGTTCTTCGATCAACCGCCACCTTCTGGCAATGCAAAAGGTCGTCATGTAAGACATCCCGGACTCGAATCCAAGTATATGCTAAAATTAATTTGTTAGATTAGATTTGGATCTGGACCCTCGTCGAGCTCGGTTCACCAACAGGCCTCTACCGGTCGGGAACGGCGTGTCTCACCTCTTTCAAAAATTTGGAAACGGATTCGTTATCCTCGGTCTCCCGAGGCAAGGGAAGCTCAACAGGTGTCCTCGAGATCTGCCAATCGCGAACGGCGCATTCCACATCTTGCCAACATCTGGACGCGCATTCGCCACCCTTCATCCCACAGGGTGGCGTCGACTGAACGTGTCGTCGACGTACCATTGGCACAAGCTAAAAGGGTACGTCCAGCCTATCCGTTCTCAATAGCGCATCTCAGGAGATCCTCAGAGGACTGTAGTTTCGCGTCCACTTCGGACAGCGACGGCTCAGTCTTCTAGTAGTACCAGGGAAAATGCCCGATCGCAGACGATGTCGACTGAACAAGGCTCGGCACAGTCGTCTAGGCAAGCCGGTCGACCAGAACATACACAAGGCCATATCGATGTAGAGGAACGGGCGAGCATTGATTCAGGGATGGTCTATGCGGAGCGTGATACCCAGAGTGTCAAAGCGCATGGATGCTGGAATATTTTCTGGAACTGGTTGTGCTACAAAGGTGAGTTTCTTCACATCTGAAGTGGCCGTAGTTGATTCATGCATCGTATCAGCGTTTTGATATTGCTCGTCTCCTGGTTGACTGTGTTCTATGTATGACATGCACTATGTTGATATGTAAACTTGTCCTCCTGGGCTATTGCCATGCGGGTCGTGTCAATGCCACATATGGTTTCCAGGAATTGACATGGCAATCGTTGTAATGAAGTTGGCCTATGATCGTGGCGATTCACGAACTAAGATAGAAGGCCGAGAACAATCCCCATGGTCACTAACCCCAAAGGACGTTTTTATGGGTGCAAATTCAATCTTGACGTTGATTTTTGATTTTGCTTTTGTCGCTTCCTCACAGCGAGTGTCAGCAAGCTCAAATGTTCATTTCGCCGTGCTCCCAAGCGAGCAGCATCTACCACTTGTGTGCAAACGGCAGTATTGATCCACCGTCCAATTTCGATGCTAAGCTGCCTGGATCAGTATTACATAGTATTTGCGGGTATCACGGTGATGTGCGCAGCCGATTGCGCAATCAAAGCTGAAACTGAGGTCAAGATACGTAAAAATGTGTTTTGAACTTTGTCCTTGGACACCGCCGCCAAGATTCCTGCATTTGTTTTCCTTCATAAGTTTGCCTAGGTATCATACACCATCGATTGTTCACTATGATTTATTATATTTGGGGCAAATTCGGGTCAACTCAAGTTGTAACTTCCAGTAGCCCCCAAATTTTCTAATACAACGGGCACTGCGCTTGCTAATGAGACCGGCAGATCTTGGTAGATAACAAGTATAGCCAAGCGGTTTGTGAAGGACTCGGCCCGCTACCGAGCGATCAATCTGCCTCCAATAATTTACTGTGTTAAAAGGTTGTTTAGTAGTGTTTCCTTCTCGCTCATACTCGTTACATGTGTGCATGGTACAATTAAGAATCCACACGCCCAAGCCTTCTTCTAGTCTCGATTTTAAACTTGGGAAAAAGCCTAGGCATGTGGATTATAAAGTTGACGAGGGGCGTTTATGATATGACTGATGGAGGACTCCGAGTCCGACTTCCTATGCGTTTTACGCACAAGACTCTGTTGCAAAGATTCGACGCACAAATACTGGATTTGGGGCTGGACACGCCAAAGTTGAAAGCCATGGCTACTGGGCGCAAGTTCTCTTTGTCATGGTTCAGCTGCCTTTTGAGCTTACATCAGGTCTCCTGTTAGCCAGTCTACGTGCAGCCGCGTGGCTATCGCAGAACACCAAGTATTTGTGTGTTGCCACTTGCCCTATGTGTGTGAATTCGATATACTGAGAAGTGAGGGCAACCCTTCTCAAATTATAGTTTTGTGGCTAATTCTTCCATCTGCAAAGTAACGTCAATGCCGAAATGCATGAAAACGGTGCATCAACAACTCACATCTTGACAGTCCGATCGCGACCCCCGCTGACAACTTTATCAGCAACGAAATCCACGCAGTAGACCTCGTCTGTATGACCAGGAAGGTCCGACTTAATTTTGTACGTTTTGAGGTCCCAAATCTGATGCAACAGCACGTCCATCAAACGAATATCTCGCTCGCGTACATGTTAAACTTACTTTGACTGTCGCATCCTTGCTGGCGCTTACCAGCATTCGTGAGTCTGCACTCCACGCAAGTCTGTAAACGGGGCCAACGTGTCCGCGCAATGTAGCTACAAACTTGCCCAGTTGCCCAGCACCTGCGAGGTGACGGAAAATTTCGAATCAAGTTGCCATCTAACACGCGACAGCCATCTCACGTACCTGAGCAATCCCATAGTCGCACTGCACTATCCCACCCAGCACTAGCTGCCCACCGACCATCGGGGGAGAAGGCGACGTGAGATACTTGCCGTTGGTGGCCAGTCAAACGGGTCAAGGGCTTAGTTTTACCCCCTCCCGGTTCCGCGTTCGACGATGCAAATAGAGACCAAAGGAAGAGTGTGTGGTCGTCTGACCCTGATATCAGCAGCTCTGGTGTTCGTGACACTAGTGCGGTGTATCTTTTGAGAGCAAGTGCTTGAGCTGGTGTTTGTATTAATTAAGAATCTGACGGAAGATAACTCGTGTAGTTGAGAGTTTACCTTCCTCATCCGACGATGGACGCTTTCCGGTGTGATCGAATGGCCCAGTACGAAGTACGAAATCCGTATTGAGAGCAAGAGTGGTGACCCAATGAGCATGGTCTTTCAGAATATGAAGTTGTTTTCCCTGAGAAAACAGCATCAAGTAGTTGCGTGGAGAAGATGGAAAGATATGCCTACCCCTCGTGCATCCCATACTCTGACCGTACGGTCACTACTGGCCGTATAGAGTACTCCATGGCCATCCAAACCGCCGCCTCCCCATTTGACAACATTTACGCTTGCAGTGTGACCCCCAAGTGTGTATTCTAGTTTTCGTGTAGCCGTCGACCATACTCGCACAGTTCCGTCCTTAGACGAGGATGCCAACCGTGGAGTAGATGGATTTCTGGTGGATCAGAAGTGAATAACTTTGAGAGAGATCCCATAGACAATAACGCACAAGTGTACGGGCTCCCATGCCAAGGACGTCACCCATTTTGAATGGCCCTTCATTGCATCGCCCAGCGGTTTTCCGGTCTTAGGATCCCATAGCCTTACAAGGCCATCGTGACCACCACTTGCCAATTTGCGTTCTAGTGGATCCCATTCCACGCACAGTACCCACCCAGTGTGGCCGGTCAACGTATGCGACGGTGTTTCAGTATAAAGGTCCCATAGGCGCACATGCGTGTCACCTGAACCAGTCGCAAGTAAATTGCCGGTAGGGGAGAATGAAGCGCATAAGATCGGCGAGGAATGTCCTGATTTCACAATTACATTAACGATTATTGATGCAAGTCAATGGACAGCCAACAGACCTGAAAGTGTGGCAGAACATCGAGTAGCTGGGCGAACTTTGAATACAGACTGTGGAGCGCAGCGTACTACCAGGACGTCTTCTTCTGAGAATGCATAAGATGCGTGTGCTAGAACATCCACTTCTATCGATTTGGATATCACGATTCGCGTTGGAGCATTTGGTTTCGTTGCCTCCTCAGGTAGAGCAACATGAAAAGCAAATGGTACGTGCTCATCGTCGTCCTGGATCACAAAAATCAGTAAACCGAAAACAGAGAGAAAGTGTCTAACCTTTGTGCGTAGCTGATTGACGAGTACTTCAAGGCCTTCGCGCGCAATGTTCGCCGGGAGGTTCACAGCAGGTGCTATCGGCGTGCCATCATGTTCATTCACAAATTGAACCACGACATTGGGTGATGCTTTCAGAGGCTCGGGCTCGGGCTTTGTGACGCCGTGATATAGTTTTGGTCTTTTCGGAGGAGGAAGAAGTGTCGCCATTAGTATTATATCAAACTACAATCTGCAGACGGTTCTAGTAGTATACGAAAATTTGGGTCAGATCAATCGCGGGAATATCTCTCCTAGTATGAAATTAAGTTTTAACCTAAATACAATTTACTCCTGTGGTTGCTCAGCAAACTAATTGTTCCAAGAGCCAACTACAGAATGGCAGTAACGAAAATCATTTTCCTGGACATTCTAACCGTTCTTCCAGTGCCTACTTCACCAAACACATGGAAAGTTAGGTCAGTCACAATAGTAGTCAACCACTCTCACTATTTGCTTCATCTTTAGCATTTCCCACAGGCTTACACTCAACTACAAAGAACTCACCTACGGAACAAAATGGGTCGAAACGACTGACATCGAATCCGTTTGCAAATCACTTGGAATACCACCCACAAGCATGCTCCCAGACGGGACACCAAAATACACACTCCCAGCACTAATTGATAACACCTTCACCCCTCCTGCTGTGCTCTCAGACTCGAATCCTATAATCGAGTACCTCGAGCGCACATATACAGACCCAGATTCTTCTCGTGCAGTCTGTCCTCCTGCAAGCCGCGCCCTCCATGCCATCTTCGAGTATCACGTTACCCAGTCCATCACAGCACAGTTGTTACCTGTCATGGTCATGCACATGTACGACAAGAAGACCCCACGGGATCGCATCCACTTCCGTCAACGTACCGAAGCGGCATTTGGGAAAAAACTCGAAGATATCGAGCTCAAGGGCAAAGATCGCGAGGAACACTGGAATAAAATTGAACGCGCGTTTGACCTGCTTGCAACATCTATGCGGGCAAGAAGTGGCGCGGGCGAATTATTCACGGGATCAAATCTATCTTTAGCAGACTGTACCTTAGGAGGTCTTTTGCTAGCTTTGCGATACGATAGCCCGGACGAAGCTTGGATGAAGGTATCATCTTGGAGTAATGGGAAATGGATACGTTACATGGCTGCATTGTCGAAATGGACAGCTGTAGAGTAACTGCTTAGATCATCCATACCGAACGTTTCTTAGCTTTCTTTCCGTTATAAGGCTGCTACACGGTTCAACACCTGTACATAGAGTTCAAATGAGAAAATGAAACTCGAGATGAGATCTTGAGAGTTGATGGATTGATAGACTTGTCCTGAGTCTGAGTCAAAACGGGTCCTAGTCTCCCCTAGGCAGACAAAATAGACAGAAGACCGTTGTTTCTTCTTTATTCTAGGTTAATTTTGATGCTGTACGAGACTTCATGCCGTCTATACGAAAAACGAACGGGTAAAGAATGAGTGGGATGTGCAAGTGAGAGGCAAGATTTAAATGGAGTAGCAATGACTGTAAGTGCTGTGCTAATGCTTATGTCCTGCACAAGCTGAAATGGAGTTGCGTAGTGAGGTGGTGAAGGTAGGATTAGATTCGATGGTGGTCAGCCATAGAGAATTTATGGTCCTTGTGCCGCACTTTAGTTGATGGTCAAGCTGTAGGCGGACCTGCAGATGATACACATTCAGCCCATTCAGAGAGTGCCGATCCGGGTATCACTTACGTAGTAAATTTCGCTGTTCCAGACGTAGCTTCTGTGCCCGCCTGAGCAGTGGTGAGGTACTGTGACGAGCGCATGCCCTCGTTATCAATTAGGTGCTAGAAACAGAAAAAAACACTGTTCACACGTGTTCACGATCACATAACGATTGCCGAGACTTACCGAAAGGAATGGGTAAATATCGCCCTGGAACGACTTGACTGTACCACTAGTCAGGAGAAAAGAGTAAACCTGGTTGTATCCATTTGATCCAGAGTACAAGTTCCTAAAATTCATTAATACGGAGCAGACAATTTATGCAAATACAAATCAGCACCATTTGTGACCTTCGATCGAGATGTTTTTCGAAATTGGGACAGCTTGACCCGCAGCATTGTATTGTGCAGCGATTGGTCCGGAGTTGACGTTTGCAAGCCAGATCATAATTTCGTTTACATTCGAGCCGCCAGGTGTGTCAGATGTGAACAAGTCATAGGCGACGTCAGCGACGACCGCTCCAGTGTTCGACTGAGACCAGTGCCAAGTAGACTATATTGCAAGAAAAATTAGCCAGCCTCGTGCGGTCTGCGGTTTCGACGAACTCACAGGCATGTTGGAAATAGTGCTCAGTTGTTGGTTGATGCCGGTGTTGAGCTGGATATTGGCAAAGCTCTTGACCCCGTTTCCACCAGTCCAAGTCCAGTTCGTTTTCCAGGCAATAGTACTGCCTTTCATCGACGTAATCTGAGAGGTTTGAGAGCCAGAGGCAGCACCATTCTCGCCCCAAAGATTATTCAGCAACGAGTACCGTCCCACATTGACAGAATCATATTGGCCGCTCAGCGGCGCAGTGTCGACGGCTCTCACATAATGCTTGTGCATGTGGGGCGTGCTGGAAACGAGAGGCACGCATAAGAGGAGCAGAGAGAGAGAGAACATGTCGATGAAGATTGAAGCGAGTCTGCGAGAGCATTTGGCAGGTCACACAATTTGTACGCTGCTCGACGCCCAAATGCCAGCAAATGATAATGATTGATCATGGTTTCCCTGTCATTCGGCAATGCATATTGACATGATCGAATATGCGTGTGCGACGCCCATTTCAAGGGTCACTTTGTTTCATACTCCAGTAGTTATGCTGCCAGAAGCGAGGAGCGAGTGTGCAAGTGTGTTTAGATGGCTACTGGATACACTGCAGATACTCAAATTTCAAGCTAGTAGTTATGCTAGCTTGGAGAGAGCTTACCCTTATAGATATTGGGATGACTGCCACACCCCTGTAGTTCAGATATTGCCTGACATTTAATGTGCTTGCCCATCGTTCCCTAGTAGCCAGTTCTTTTGCCGACTGGCAACTGCTCGCGACTGTTCATCGATTGGGCTGCATAGCGGATGTGTTGTAGTATGCAATGCGCTGCTGTTGCGGGACTCCTGTTTGCTGTGAGATAACCTAGCCGCAGAGACACCTAGGAACACCAAAGTTTTGGGTTGACGACAGATATGGCGGCACGAAGTTTAAAATGGTTGTGACAGGATTGTGATGCAACAACTAGTCACAAATTTCATTTCCAGTGTCCACGTAGCTTATTGAGTTATGTTCCTTGTTCCTGCAGATTTCTGCCCTAGCAGCTAGTCCTAGTGGGAGGAGGACTTTAAAGTGTTAGGGTCGGGATCATCAGTGGTCACCCAGAATCACCTAGAATCACCCGTTTTCACATCCAACTCCGACTCGGAGTTCCGGGACCCACCACTGTGTCTAGAGATGGCGATGGACGACATAGTACCATGGCTAGTCATGATCACGCAAGACTCAATGATAGAACGGTAGCTGGTCGTCAATGAGCTCGCGTGTTTTCCGTCAAAATGAGCTCGACTTGGTTTGCTCTGCCGCCTGATCAAGGAACACGCTCGACTAGAAAGAAAAATCCGGGACGAAAACCACTATCCAGGATTCCAGCTACCAGTTGCAACATGCTCCCAAACTGAACCATTACCGGCGTATTCAGAATTATCGTGCCAGTCGCCCACAAAATGTCTCAGGGAGTGAAGATGATTCGCTGTAGCACTAGCGACCAGTCCCAACCTGACGTTCAGGCCCTACTTGCTAACAGCATTCTATCAGGCCCATTTTTTTTGACAATGACGGTTGGACTTCCGAAATATCAGGCAGGCTGAGGTACGCCAATTTCATGTTCATGTTTTCAGCCTACACCAATAGCACAGACGCTTACTAGTCAGACCCAGAAGTCACGGAATCCAAATGGAATAATCAGAGTAGCACGGATAACTTGAGCATGCAAGCTTGTTTGTGAGAAAAATAGTGTTCAGTCTCAATATACCGAAGACATGCGGTGCGCACGCCGAATGCGTAAATAAACAATGTACTGATCTAATGTCATTGATAACAGGTATGGTGTTTAGCAACCGCAAAGTCTTAGATTACCCGCGAAATCGGTGAGCTGCATTCAGTCATGAACGACTGGGTCTCAATATATTGTTAGGTTTCCATTGCCCTGTCGGCCTCTACTTCAAACGGCAGTGGTTCTTTATGCGTTAGACCAATAGTATCACCGCTTCACCTGCTGTCACAAATGTGGTGCATCAGTCTTTACGCCTCAAATTCGCATGACTGAGAGTACCTGGTAGATAACGGGCCTTGCCAGGTGCCGCCGTGCGGTGCGGGTGTTTGTGTGATGCACAGTAAATTCCATTCTTGTAGTGCGGTCAATGTCGTTTTTGCAGTGCCTTCATATGTATGGATGTCTAGAAGCACCAGCCTTCCTGCGCAGCAGAAGTTACTTCAAGCACTGCCAAATGGACGGCGTGCAGTATACCGTGGTTGCCGGTGAGCTTTGAAGCTATAGTTGGCGGGAGGGCTGTGTGGCAGTGCACCGGACACTCCATACGCGCTCCCGACCGGAATTCGATACAGCATGTGCGCACAAGGCAATGCCTTGGTTTTCACTGTGTAGATTCCGTGGGCCATTGTATGCTGTGAGTTGTGATTCTGCTGCGGAAAATCACTCATCCTGGACCAAAAAAAATCATATTGCATGACCGCAATCACTATCAAGTAGTTTCAGTTAGTGCCAGCGAAGTATGTTTGTTCCTCTCGGAATACTGATTTTCTCAATTCTCCTTTGAACGTAGATCAATGCTAATGCCCATCGTTGAGATGCTTTCAGGAACATGTTCGTCTCAGATCGGTGATGCTATCGTCGGCGGTGCCTGGACTAGCGCTGGCATTCCGCGTCTAATGATACAATTCGAACCCTGCACCAAGGCCGTGCGATTTTCAATTTAACTGGCGCTCATCGACCAATTTTGGCCTGTGATGCTAATGATCTTGGTACATGCCAATCAGCTGACTAGTGACTGGCTGTGAGGTTATCAAATTTATCGAATGAACTTCTAATGGGCTCCTATAGGTTCTGGGCCACATTACGCCCACCACCCCGCTGACCGGTTGATCGGTGACCCCAAATCCGTGCGGGTTAGGGGGGGATAGATGCCGTACGCAACCAAATAGGTTGATGGCGTCTCTTGGATGGTCATGCCCCGCATAGTATAAGTATGGGACTATCAATCACAGTACCGAGCAGTGCTTCGTCTCCTACCCTGCCAAGCATATCTACCATGGACAATGGCGGGAATCATACCTTCAGCAAGAGTCGCAAGAAGCTCTCACAGCGACTCTACCGTTCAACCGAGGCAGAAGACTTTGAACAACTGCGACAGATCATACAAGAAATAACCAAAGAGAGTCCCCTCACAAGACATGATGTTCTGATAAAAGGTTTGTAGGTTAAATAACTCGGGATCGAAGAATTTACTGAATTCATTGTAGCTATTGGGATTATTAGGCATCTTGATAGAGAGTACCGGTCTCTTCTCACAGAACATGTTGCGGCTTTGGTCCCTACTTGTCCCTCTGGCTCTTCTACGCCACAGTCTACTTTCTATCCGTCAGGTGAGTTTGTCGCCTACCAAATTTTGGATGATGTTGCTGATAACCAAGCCAGCACCGCAATTTCCAGCCGAGAGTTGGTCAATGAACCATAATGTACAAACGATGCCGATGCATCCACATATGCTACCTTCTCAATCGCCAAATAACATCGCATACAACACTTATGACAGACAAAACATGTATGCTGTGCATAATTACTATGGTTCACCTACCAATCATTGATGCTCACTATCTTTCCTTTTCCTTACATTACTCAGTAGACTTGATAGACAAGAATGTGCACTATACCGCTCAGTACGGCTCATCATGCATCAGCAAATACTATTATCATACAGTGTTTATATACGGCTATTTAAGCACTGACCCGGCACGAGAACACCGGAAGCATCCGCAGAGGCGCTGGCGTCATAGTTTTGTGCTTCTTGGAGATAATTTCTATATTTATGATATACCGCGGAAACTGTTACATAAGACGCGGTGTAGATTAGTACTTCTTAGACTTTAACGCAAGGTTTACATTTCGAGACTAGTTGCACGAAGGATCTGTGGATCTTCCGAGAAGCGAAGCCCCAGTGACGAGTGCGAGTTTAACGTGAATGCACGAGCCTTGACTAAGTTAAGAATGGGTCTGGAAAGCTGAGTCTGTGCTTTTTGTAAGAACAGTAGTAACGAAGTCCTTGATTATCTGCAGCGGCGGAAGAAGAAGAAGCAGCGGAAAGAACCGGACTTGAAAGCGGCTAGATAATCGTGAAGAGTTACATAAGAGACTTGAGTGCGCTCACAGACATCATTTTTTGTCCCTTCCTCCATCTCTCTTCTTGGTCATTTGCTTGTTCCTGCGCGTCTCTGGTCCTTTGCTGCTCTTCCACCGTGACTCTGTTCTTTTGTCTTCCAATACGTACCTTCCCGGCATCTGTCAGCCGTGCCAAGTTCGCGTGCCTCGGGGTTGGAGTCTTCCTCCCTTGGCACGCGCCTGGTCACAGGCCAATCCTTCTGATGACGGATTTAGCCTTGTCCCTGAGCCTAACCATGGGAAGGCCCCTTTCTCCTCGCTTGTCTTTTCCTTCTTCCTTCCCTTGCCACGCCAGAACCTGAAACCCAACTCTGCTTATTTTCGTGCCTTAGCAACCACCAATCTTCCTCCTTTCCTTCTTACCTGCGCAATACCAAGACCTCTCCGCCGCCGCTATATAACATTGCTGTGACTTGAGATAGAGGAATCAGGAAAGTAAAACTAGGATAGTAAAATGATCAGATCAGACTTAACTCTTGGTACACCAATCCTAAGCCTAACAGGCGATCCGTTTCGAGCTAATCTGTTATAGTAGAACCGGCGGTTAAGTTGTAATTTTAGTAACACCGTCAAGGGCTCTATATAGGGCGATGCCATAGAGCATTATCTGATTACACCCATTAGATCAATATAGCTAGCCACGCACAGCGAACGTCAATAACTCGCAAGAACTTACAGATGACAACAACAAACATCATATTCCTGGACATCCCAACTGCCCTCCCTGTGCCTTTCTCGCCAAACACATGGAAAGTCAGGTCAGTGTTGATAACACTCAACGCCTGTCATCCGCTACCTCATCTTCGCTTCCACAGACTCGCACTGAACTACAAGAAACTGACCTATGTCACAAAATGGGTCGAGACGACTAGTATCGCATCTGTGTGCAAGTCGCTCGGAATACCGCCTACGAGCACATTACCAGGTGGAACACCGAAATACACACTCCCTGCGTTAATAGATAACACCACATCTCCTCCTGCCCTTCTCTCGGACTCGACGCCCATAATCGAGTATTTAGAGCGCACATACCCAGACCCCGATTCCTCCCGCGCACTCTGCGCACCCGCCAGTCGCGCCCTCCACGCTCTCTTCGAATATCACGTCGCGCACTCCATAACAGCACAGTTACTACCCGTCATGGTCATGCACATGCACGACAAGAAGACCCTACAAGATCGCATCCACTTCCGTAAACGCACCGAAGCGGCGTTTGGGAAGAAACTCGAGGATTTAGAACTCAGGGGCAAGGATCGCGAAGCACATTGGAAGAAGATCGAAGATGCGTTTGACCTCCTTGCAACATTTATGCAGGCTGGGGGTACCGCAGGAGAATTATTTACGGGATCGAATCTATCTCTGGCGGATTGTATACTAGGAGGTCTTTTGTTAACTTTCCGCTACACCAGCCCGGACGAAGCCTGGATTAAGATCTCGGCTTGGAACGATGGGAAATGGATACGTTACATGTCCGCCTTGGAGGAATGGATGGCTGTAGTATAAATAGCATATCGGTCGATAGCAAATGTTTCTTAGCTTCCTTTCAATTATAGGTCTGCTGCGGCGGTTCAACAATTTTGGGAGTTCGAATAGGAAGAATGATTTATAGACTTCGGACCTGGTACTCTAGGTTTCACCCTAGTCCCCCTATGCGAATTTGGGCCTCACTTTTGAAACACGGTAAATTCCCTTGCTGTACATGACATCGGTAATGTACTCGGAAAATGGCTATCAAAGCGAACGAAGGGGTTCAATATGGCTTCAAAAAGGAATTGGCGCTGTACGATACTTCAAATGGATATATGTAGATGCCGTGTTTCTTGTATACCGAAACCGGCTTTTAAAGCGAGCGGGGAGGAAACGAGTGGGGTATTTACTTAAGTAAACGGCAAGTCGAAAGAGTGGGTATGTCTGCAAGACCTGGTACTGTGATAGCACTCGTGCACAGCACGATGTGAGTGATAAAGTCGAAAGAATAAAAACATATCTCTGATGACGTGCCGAGTGTAAGAGGCCAAAGCTCTTACACTAGCGATACAAATATCCTTGCACCATGTACATCGAGACCTGTACAATGGGCACATCAACTAATTGTTGATAGCCAAGCTGTAACCTTGCCTGCAAACAAATCACATTCAGTCCCTTCATAGAGCACCAATATATGCATCACTTACGTAGTGAATTGTGCTGTTCCAGATAGGACCTCTGTCCCTCCCTGAGCAGTGGTGAGGTACTGTGATGAGCTCATGCCCTCATTGTCAATCAGGTACTAAAGACAGAAAAAAAATCAGTCCGCACGCGCTCATAAAGATACAACGACTGGGAGACATACCGAAAGGAATGAGTAAATGTCACCACTGAACGAGTTGATGGTACCACTGGTCAGTGAGAAACGAGTAAACTTGGTTGACTCCGTTGAATCCAGAGTACAAGTTCCTGCAATCAAACAAAAAAATCAATGCGGTGCAGATAATTATGCAGATGCAAACCTCACCAGGTGTAACCTTCCAACGAGATGTTGGTCGCAATAGGAACAGCGTGGCCCTCGGCGTCGTAATTGTAGGAGATTGGTCCAGAGTTGATGTTTGCAAGCCAGACCATGATTTCGTTTACGTCCGAGCCGCCAGGGCTCCAAGATGTGAACAGGTCGTAGGATACATCAGCTGAGACTTCGTCGGTCGACTGAGTCCACTGCCAGCTAGTCTATGGTGTCAGAAAAAATTAGCCTTGTGCGGTCCGCGGTTTCGACAAACTTACGGGCATGCTGGAAATACCACTCAGCTGTTGATTGATGCCGGTATTAAGCTGAACATTGGTGAAGGTCTTGACTTGGCTTCCACCAGTCCAGGTGTACGTGGTTGTCCAGCCAATAGTACTACCGCTGAATGACGTGATCTGAGATTCTTGGGAGCCCCATTCAGCATTGTTCTCGTTCCAAAAATCATTGGACAGCGAGTACTGTCCCGCCTGAACAGAGTCCCATTTGCCGGTGATCAATGTGGTGTCGACGGCTCTAGCATGCACCTTGCGCATGCGGTGCATACTGTGGCGAGACGTGCTGGAGACGAGAGGAATTAACAAGAGGAGGAAGGAGAAAAAAAACATGTTGAAAATGGAATGGGTTGAGTAAGAGTAGAGCATGCAGGTCACATACTTTATAGGATGTTTGAATACGCCAGCAAATGGTGACTACCATCAATCCCTCTATCCCGCCAAGTGGTGCATAACGACGCGAACGACAACTTGAGAACATGTCTCTGTCGTTACATTGGCACTACCGGTACGCTGGCCGATGATCGTATGTGATCATGCATCGACTTGAGGTGGCCTGCGACACAAGAGTTGTCCGAGTCCTGCAGTTATGTTTGAATGATCTGATAAACGATGATTAAGAAGTAGTACTTGCACTTGATTTTGAGGCACCTGGTACGCCCAAAGTTCAGAGTGACTCTCGCAGATTTCGGCTAAGCCATGCTTGGCTACCGTTTCCGTGGAAGCATCTGAACAACCGTTGTCCGAACAGATGGATAATGCTATCATGCATACTATTGGTGGTACAGTATAACCTTCTTCAAGTTGCGGTCCCGCGGCCTACAAATGGGGACACTGCGATTAATGATAGATATCAATATCTGAAGCCGCGGGAACAAACCAAGTTTAGCTTTCAGTGATTTCATAGCGGACGGACGGGCGCGGTTGTTGCCCCAAGGCGTGTGTGTCGCAGTCTATTCCAGCGTGGGTCACAGCTCCTTCTCCAATGCGACGGCCATGACACCAAGAGTTTTGTTTCCAAGCACTGACTCTAGTACTAATCTTCCAGCTGCCCCAATTACTCACCTTCCATTCCGACGGATCTCACTACCAAGCGTACCGAGCTCGAGCCTCTTATCTGCCCAACACCGTCAATCTGTCGCCAGTTTTGCATCATTCGATTCTCTGCCCGAGGAGCCAGTCGTCAGGCGCCCTAAACGTCGTTCACTTAAGCGCAAACAATCCAGGACACCTGCACCAGAAGATATAGCACGAGAGGCAAAACGAACAAAGGTAATAAGAGAGTTCTGGGATACAGAAAGAAGTTATGTGCAGGGACTGGATCTCGTGCATGATGTGAGTATTGATGGCCCTTGATTTGAATGAGATGAACTGATTTCCTGTGCAGCACTTCTTGACGCCGATCATAGCGTCGCTCGACAGTTCCCGTCCGCTCCTTACGCGCACGGAATTGACTACCATTTTCTCAAATTTTATTGACATTTGGAACTTTCATCATGCATTTTTCAGTGCCCTGACTGCGCTGCTCCATCCCTATCTGTCTCACCTTGACGTCCCAAATCCTAATCCACCATCCCTTTCAGCACTCCTTCTCTCGCATTTTCCTTATCTCTCTCTTTACACGCCATTTATAACCGCATTCCCAAGTTCTATATCCTTTCTTTCCCGTCCACCCGCGCCATTTGCCATATTTCTACGAACACAAGAGCGCGATCCACGCTGCGGGCAGCTAAAACTCGCGGATTGGCTTTTGAGCATCGTACAAAGGTGCCCAAGGTATGTTTTATTGCTCAAGGAGTTGATAAATGTAGAAAGGAGAGAAAAGGAAGGAGAGGGAGAGTGGGATAGACTAGGAAAGGCCCTAACTCTTGTTGAGAAAGGTGAGTCTATTTATTCGTCCGTGTCTCTAAATTGAACAACCACCAGTGACATCATCTCTCAATACATCTCTTCATGCGCACGCACATACACTCTCGCTCCTCGCATTGCAACGCGCTACCCTCGGCCTCCCGCCTACCTTACACTTCGTTCAGCCAGGCCGAACTTTAATCTTTCGCGCTCCTCTCGTGATAGACTCCGGTGGTGTAGCCATAGAAGGCCCAGCAATAGGGAGAGGCAGGCGAGATCGCATATGTGAATTTCTGCTATTCGACGACATATTGGTATGGCTAGACTTCGATCCGTCCGCTCTGCGCGATTCCCACTGGTTCACTCTCGCGGCACATGCTACCGCTAGCGACGAGCGACATACATACACGTACAGAAATCATCTCTCCCTCGTCGATATCGAGGCGGTGCTTGATCCGTCGCATCATCCGCCCCGCCTGGAGGTGTTGAGTCCTGGAGGCTCGTTCGCAGTATATGCGGTCCCGTCGCAACCCCCATCGCCAAGGCGTCTTTCTTCCTCTGCTTCGGAATCTGCACTAGCCACTCGTCGTACAACTCCCTTAACCTCGGCATCGAACGATACTTCTCTACATACCTTTCTCCATCTTTTACGCCAGGCTCGATCTGCGCTCCTGGCGCGTGATCCGTCGATTGCGCTCCGGGGTGTTAGGATGCGTGGGGTGTTGTGGGCGGAGGCATATGAACCCGAGGAGAGGGATGAACGTGTGTCTCAGATCCAAGAATACGAAGTGCCTACTTTAGACACTCGACAGCCAAATCTCCCCGATTTAGCATCTCAGCAAGCACCGAATATAACAGCTCCAACCCACGTAGAAGGGCTCCCACTTTCCGCCCGACCTCAACGTGCACCCTTGCCCTTCCTACCCCCAGTCTGGGTCCCAGACGCAA
The DNA here is from genome assembly GCA_016647645.1 of Suillus variegatus. NCBI lineage: Eukaryota > Fungi > Basidiomycota > Agaricomycetes > Boletales > Suillaceae > Suillus > Suillus variegatus. Next base: position 45,771 of record JABBWF010000172.1, read on the forward strand.
AGACAGACGCATGCATGCGGTGTGCACGCCCGTTTGGGCTTGTGAGGTTCACAGTACCTCTATCGATGTCTGTGTCTTTCTCTCTGCCGTCATTTACCTCGTTTGAGTGGGGGAGGAGTGCGAGTCAAGGTCAAGAGGATAAGGGCACGGACGAAGAAGGTGTGGGCGAGAGCAGCGAGGGAAATGCACAGGAAGGTGGGAGTGGTGGGGGAGAAGGAAGACCTGGGAGTGGTGAAGGGATGTGGAGAAGACGACATCATTGTAGGCTTTGTGGAAAGGTTGTGTGTGCTGAGTGTTCTGGACGGGTAAGTCTTGTATTTTATTCAGCTGTGTTTCGCTGTTCTCTGTCGTTCGTTTGCTTTTTCGCTACAGTTGATCCTTTGATTTTCCACACCGCAAACTAACACTCCTAAACTCAGACATTCTACATCACCGACCCATCCTCCCAATCCCCTTCTGGCAAAAATACCAAAGCGAAACCTGCACGCGCATGCAACGAGTGCTACGAAGCTGCCTTTCCTCCCGTCCAGTCCATCACTGGTGGTTCTAGTACTCCATCTACTTTATCAGCAAATCCGTCTACACACCACTCCCCAACCCTCCACGGTATCCCAGCCTGGCTCTCTACGCCTATCCCCACTGAAGGGAGTAGTGGTGCTCACGCGTTGATGGCGATGACGTTGAGCCCTAGTAGGGGTCGAATTGTGTCGGGTGCGAGTCCGTCGAGGACGAGATTGAGTTCTAGTGCGAGTAAGCGAGAGATGGAGGGAAATGTTGGTATGAATGCCGGTCATGCTGGTCATCCATCTGGTAAAAACGCGAGCCCAAGACCGTCCAAACGCGAGCTCAGCACAAACCCAAGCAAGCGCGCGTTCACACCTAGTCCTACCCGTCATCTCCCGCGGATCTTATTAGGTGATGGTGATTCTCCCTCGCTCTCTCCTACCACGCTCTCTCCTTCTTCCTCCCGATTTACGGCTCAAGACGACATATATGAAGACGAAGATCCAGACGTACCCACTATGCGCGTGCGTGATCCATCGACACGGGACCCTTACGCTGCCCCCACTTTAGATCAAGAATCTCGATACCAAGAAACCGCACCAACCCTCCGCGCTCCTATATCCCGCCCCATCCGCATCCGCCCCTCCACGCGCCCGCGCCCACGGAGCTACCACGATATATTGGATGATTTCGAGGTTCATGCGAGGGGTGGGAGCGTGGCTAGTTCTGTGGCAACTTCTTTGGGTGTCGTGGCTGAGGAGCGAGCGTCAAGGATTGATGACCGGGTATACCATGAAGAGGTCCATGCTGTCTACGAGGGAGTGAATGTGCACGGTAGGGGAGGGGAGATACACGACAGGCATCAAGAAGAGGTTCACGACGGAGTACAATCAAAACAACCTCGCGAACACGAGCCTACACCCGGATATGTTCACAAAAAGAAAGAAGATACTACCAGGAAGAAGAAACGGTTCTCGTTGCCTGCAGTAGCGGTGCAGACGGTGCCTGTCCTAGCGCGCTCGGCTCCTGTTGGGAATGTGCATGGTGGGTGGGGGAAGCGAGTTTCGCTCGTGCTTGGTGCGCGGGCGTGGGTAAGGAACGGAGAAAGGGAGAGTGGGAGTGAGAGCACTCGCTCTTCTTTGTTGTCTTCTCGGGATGATCGAAGTGCACGTTCGCCTTCTCGCGGGGATAAGGTTGGGAAGGGTAGTAGAGAGAGCTCTGCGGCGAGGGCATTGATGGATGTGTTGAGAGGAAAGGGGAGACGGGACGAACTGGCAAAGGGGATGGTTGATCAAGGACACTCGCATCTGTAATCTTTTGGCATTGAACGCATTCGGCTTGGATTCGCATACTATACATTACATACATTTTACTCGGAATTCTTTTGTGCATTGAGGATTGTGGACAATATACAACTTTTGTAAAAATGCATGTCATTCTTGCTGATATGAAAAGAGCTCATTGTAATTCCACTCTGTAATACCTGCTATTCACGATCAAACAATATCAGTATGGACAGACCCCGAGCCAGGAAGCTCATAGGCAGAACGTGAATCTTTGAGGTTCACTCTAGCGTCACGTTCTGGTGAGAATTCACAAATGTTAAAACTTGACTGATCTGAGCTACGACATGATATGTAAAAGTTTAAGGATGAAAGTTCGGGGAGAGATTACGGGCGAAGGCGCGCAGCGCCTCCCGGCTCCGAAGGGACTTTGTCCTAAGGACAAAAGGGTGAGCTGCGAGGGCGGGTGGACCGCCTCGCTACAGGTCTTTGGTTGTCCTTTCAGAGCCTAGAATGTTTGTAGTGACAGCGAGGCACTAGAATCGTGCGCGAGCACGATGACGAGGGAGAGGAGGGTGGGGAAAGGAAAAGCGCTGTGCCGACGAAGTGCACGATGTGAACGGTTCGTCGTGACACGGAAGCAAGATGTGTGAACGTTCCGCTTACCGTTCGCTCAAAGACTAAGCTCTATTTCCTCCGCTCGTGCCTCGCTACGTAATAGAGTGACAACACCCAGTATACGATTTCACCAGATCATGATAGTGCACAGCGGAACGGAACTGTGAGTCTGTGACACTTCGCTGTGAGATATGACACATTATCACGTAAAATCAACGGGGTGCTGGGCTTAAAACTGAGGTTGCAGAATGACAGTGATCTTCTGGGGTTGGTAAATGAGTGATCGGCGTCAGGTGGGTCATCAGGCCTGTATTCGTTCGGTTCCTTGAAAGCCTAAGTCTAGGTTCAAGACAGAGGGCATGCCAGAACCTATCAATTGCGAGCCTTTGCTAGAATCACCACCATGTTTTTTGTCTGCAAAATTTTCAAGGGAGTAGCAAAGAACCCGGATAGATTGAACGGATGCGATCCAGGAAATACTCTACGTTTACTAGTGCTGAACGCGGGCGCAGGAGTAACAGTAAAGCGCAGATTTCCGATGGAACGTTGACTGTCCCCGGGCCCACATGGTGGTTTTTCGTGATCGTACATATTGAGTTAGAGTGCTAATACGCTTCCCGCCTTGGTACCAAAGATCGTCTCCACATGGATATGACTCACTACCGTTGGAACGTTGAAAGCGCTCATTAGAGCCCGAAAGCTGAGCATCTACTCCGCAAGAATCATAAAAGACTTCTTCGAAGTTGGAAACCTCGAAGTCGACAGCGGTGGTCTGCTTCAGGCAGGCTGAAAATATTAAGTTTGATTTTATGGCAACCAGTATGGTAACGTACATGGACCTCAAGTCCTCGCAACCTCAGCTCATGTCACCATTATACAACTTGAATGCGATTTTTTGAATAAAAAAGGTGTTGAGAAGTTTCTCTAGACAAACCCACTTTGCAGCAGGGAGGAGATGGGAGGGGTTTGAATCTCGAACTTCGGGGTCGGTAGCTATCAAGAATTAGACTTGGCAGAAATGCACATAAAGTCTACTGCAAAGTTCAGGTGGGCATTCTGCGGACATACCTGACAGGTTTTGAAATGCACCCAAATCGGTAGTTGAACATTGAACAATATTGCCGTTGCAGACGTTGAGCGCTAGCGTCAATCGAGCTAAAGGGACTTAGTACATTTACGAATACATGACAAACTCCGCCTGATGGTTTCAGGGAAGACTCACGAGAAATTGATACATGCTATCAGGAACAGGGCCAAGCATGTGAATCCAATGGCCCCCCAAATAAATCTGCCAATGCTTAAACCTGGAGAGACTGATGTAAAAGGTATGATTCCGCAGTCGCAGGCCCACCCGAACAGACCCTAGTGTTGTTTGTCCAGCTCCACAAGTAAATGGAAGCGATAAGAGGAAATGTAATGAATGTCAGAATGGGGTGGCTGGGGTACTGGCTATTAATATTAGTCGATCGTGATCACTGCCGTTAACTGGCCAGCCTGGCTGAAGTTTAAACCACACTCATCACAAACACTCGATTTGAATGTTTACTCCCCAGTGGATTCCTAGTAAGTACGTCCCAATATTATATCGGGCACTAGTGGGATACATGACTTTACAACTGCCCATGCAAATAGCCACATCAAGGAGCTTTCTGCAGTGCAGCTGCTCAGACTCCTCAGTACTAGACGAAGGGCGAGAATAGAACAACACAGCTGCATCGTGATTCGCGCGAGGCATACTGTAGCATACTGAGGTAAGTACTTAGGACGCCTGGCGCTACGCCAATCTAGGCCATACAGTAACTTGTTGACGGAGTCCCATCCTTACGTTTAGTCTTTCATATCCGATTAAGCTGCTTGAACTTTCCGGGATATCGTGTCCTCTTGGCTTTTCAGCATATGTACCACAATTGTCTCAAAGGTAATAAGTTTGTGGTATCTCATGATGGATTGCAGGGTCCAGCACACCCGCGGGGCATGTATTAGCGCGCCAATCAGGTGGTAAGCAGCCTCTTCCATTTTGCAAGGAACTCCGATGGTTCGTTGCTTCTTAATAGCGCCCCTCAGGTGGTGACAGCAGGGGGGACCTAGACCTAATTCGCTTGCTCGCTTCTCGCCTTCCGCCGTGATGCACACCTAGTTAATAGCGCCCTGCAGCAATATTTAAGATGTCGAACAGAGGTTCTCATCTCCGTTCCCGCTCCTACCTTCAAGATGCACTTCGCAGACTTTGTCCAAATTGTGAGCCAACCTTTATTACTCTCCAGGGCCTCGTTGATTGGGTCTTCTTGTAGCGCCTGAGTGCGACTTCTCTGCTCCTCTTCACTATCTTCGGCCAGACTGTAATCTTGGGTTTTGCATGGGGCTTCGCCGGAGCAATCTTGTACACAGGGGTTCTCGCACTACCTGATAGTGTTGTTCGTCTGATCGTAGAGCATCCGACCGTGCTGACCTTGATAGTTACGTTGATCGCAACTGCCTTGTCGATCACTACTTCAATGTGCGTCTTCCTTTACACATCCGGTCCGAAATACTACCCTCCTGTTATTGTACAGGTTCTTCACATTTGCTCTCAAAGAAGCCCTTCGGCACCATCTCTCAGGGCCATCGATTACACTGTTCAAGCTTCGCACTGCCATAGCGCTGAGCAGGCCGACTTGGGTATTGCGACGGAAATTTCTCAAGCTATCGCTCCTCACGTTGGTAGTTTATGCGATGGTCACATTTCTGAATACGAGGTTCGCGCTATTCTTAATGAACCCAGCAGAGATATATCTGACGCTGGTTTATACAGTTGGAGCACTTTGCTCCTACCCACCCTTGTCGAATGGCCAGTGGGAACCTTCGGAACAGAACTAGACTTAGGATCTGCTGCCTTTGTAAACCAGTTGAGTACAGACATTAATGACCTTAATGCGAACTCCGGTATGTAACCGCTTCAATTTCAATGGCTAGCAACAGTTGGGGTGCTGAAGAGGAACCGTTCCAGTTCAAGCACCTGCTTTTGAAGTCCTTGAATGTCTTGACTCTCTCAGTGGTATTGCTGCGGTTGACATCCAGGGAGGTGTGGAGACGAGTAGTATGTTCAGCTTCAACGGAGTTTCATACAATCAGTCGACTGGTGAGTGCCTCGGCACTTGAAGATGACGTCCTCACTGAAAACTTGAAAGGTGGAATTCTTCCCGCGATACAGGAGTACTCTGGATCATCAGCCCCGCCGGGTTCTAACGTCGGCCTGGCGTTCACTGGAGGACAAGTACCAGTGAATACCAGTTTTAACTGGGGACACCTCGGACGCGATGCAGGCACTCAAGGCGTTTCGAAGAACTATAGTATTACACAGCAGGGTCTCACAGCAAATGTTACATGTCAGCCGATCGACCGCAGCCAGAATGGGTTTTCAGTCACCCCATACCCGGTGCCAGGATATACGGGCTTTAATATGTCGTTCATCACGTGGGTCGCCGTTGCGAATTGTTCAGGAAGTGCGTTCATCTCTGCCATGAACTCGTCCGCGGCTGATTAGCTCCAGACATAAATTCAATAACCTCCTTCACCGTTGGCAACGCGAACGGTCAGGCAGACAATGCAACGGAGGGACTTCTCCCCACTGTTGTATGTCCTAGCCCACAGAACTCGACGGCATTCAACCCATATAAGTTTGGTACGGCTTTTCTTATATTCCTCGGTATCTTGAGAGTAAACTGCTTGCAGATATCTTCATGTCTGGCTTGTACAAGTACAGCTTCCTGCCAACGATCGTTTGCGAGGTCACTCCCTACCTGACCACAGTCAACGTCACTTATAATGGAGGCATCATATCTGTCGATCGGATTGCCGAATCTTCTGGTTCGACAAGCAGTTCGAATTTTCCTTTATCTCAGTACATCGCGACTGTGATGAATTATCAAGCGTCGTCAAACCAAGCCGTAGTTAAGAATACAGTTGGTGACTTTTTGACCGCGTATGGTACGAGCAATGTATCAGTCATGTACAGCGAACTGGTGAGTGTTCCCCCTTCCTCTGGAATCAGTATGACTGATTATTTTGCAGGAGGATTACTGGCGCGGTATTGCGGAGTTCTCCTCCACTGTAAGTGACCTTGATGCATTCCGTGGATATTATTGAAAAATGCATCTAGCAACTTCGATCCGGATACTCTGCTTCGGGAGTTCCGTCGAATATGGCAAGGTCGACGAGCGGCACGATGTATATCGAGACGTACGGCTGGCGAAGCCGGTCCCGAACTTTCATCTTGCTGCTCGTGGTAATCACCCTGATCTGGCTCGCCACCGTATTGGCTGCTGGGTACAGCCTCGTCCAAGAAAAGATTACTGCCTCCGATCCATCTTTCGACTTTTCTGATCCCGTTGATCTCATCATCGCGGCATCTGGCGGAAGACTTGGATCACAGCTTCATGACGAGGATGATGAGGAAGAAGATCATAGCGAGGACGTCGTCATTCGCTTTGAAGATGTAACTGACAAGATGGGGAGGAGAATGAGCAAGAAGAGACTGGTCACTGTGGCTCCTCCGGGGACCCCTTAACGTTGTATAGTAATCGAGTTACTGGATCTGTTACGCCTTATAATGACACGGTGATCGTAGTCCTGATTCAATTGATGAGTCTTAATGTATTTCATATTCCCACCGTCGGCCGAGATGTCAGGGCGCGGGGTAGTACCCGGGTCGAAATCACGAGTCTGTTCTAATCTAAACGCTTTGAAACAGACGCTCTCCCTCTTGGGTCTAGTACTTCCTAGAAGGTGTCGCATATAGTAAGTACCACACGACTGTTCGTACCGCCGGTGCTTTGAGTGAATAGTAGCACTTGACACGACCCTGAGAGTGAGTGAATTTGTCATTCATGTGCGTCTTTCACTATCTCGACTCTCGAGTAAGTAATTATACAGTCATTTTGATCTATGTGGTCTGCACGAGGCATCATGCATCATGGGGCCCGCAGCGAAAGTTAATTCAAAGTTAGATGAATTTTGCCCTGCAGGTATCCCTGCAGCCTTGACGAGGAAACTCGGAACGCGGTACCCTAACCCACGAGGATCGATATCAATCACATTGCATTATCATGTGGCCACATTCCCTGCTCCGATTTAACGTTCTGTGATACGCGCTCGATGGCGATTCTGCTTATATACATAGAGATCTTTGTTGGATGGGTTAGTACTATCTCGGAAAAAGGGTCTGTTGTTGTCCATCCTTGCCGTTGGTCCGTTCTGTTCATCAACCAATTGCGGTAGCGGCGACAACTGGACAACTCCCAGGCCCAGTCGCGTGAATAGGGCAATACTTGTAAAGCATAAGCTCACGATAAGGATCATAAAGACTGGTCGGAGCCTCGAGTTTCTAACGTGGAAAAATACAGCATGCACTGAGCCGCTCTACTCTCGGGGGAACATAACGGGAGAACATAAGAGCGGCTCCTGAGGTATTTGATTGATCGGCACAATGTGCGATTATATTGTTTTGAAATTGACAGTCTGGAACCAGGATCCATGACAGCAAGGGTGCGGAAAAATCAGAACTGTCAGAATAGCCCGAATTCTTCCTGGTCCTTCTTTGGTACCCGGACCTTGCATTCCATGTCATCAGTTCGTTGCATGATCATGAGTATTTTTGAAGAGTGGCTTCTGAGGCATTTGATGGATTGTCATCGGATCAGTGCGGTTAGTTGCGCGACTGGATGGATGACAGTAGGCAGTGGTAGGTCGATCAATGATCATCTACTCCAGAAGGATAGCGAACCGAATGGAACATCTTCAACTTGATCAAGAACTTACCAACAAGGCCATACATACTGCAGGTATAAAGGATCCCCCTTGCGTTGGTCGTAATTCAGCACAAGCCCAAACGACTTCTGACAACAACCAGCATCAGCATCAATCCATCCAATATGTTCACTGTACGCACGACTTCTTGCAAGCATTTCCTTGTCTAATATTCCTTCGCAGGTCACTGAAGTCCCTGTTTCTTACCACGACTCGTCGTCGACTACCTGTTCGTGCGGTAGCTCGTGAGTGACGCTGTCTTTTGTTCTTGTGCACGGTGTCTGATTTAGAATACCCAGGTGCTCCTGCAAGGCGGGAGAATGCAAGTGCTAAGCACCCCCGCAATGCATCAATTGAGCGGTGTTTGTTCGGAATTACTTTATGTAGCAATGGAGATGAAGGAGGTGTAAAGATCGAATTCTGTAGAAATGTCATGTTGTGAAGTTGCAATAAGCCTACTAGCGAAACTGCCTCGTGCGAGCTCAACGTGCATAACGATGCGGCGGCCAAGTTATATTCGACAAGTAGTATGCCAGGCTTGTGTTTCACGAGTTGGCCAGGGGACGTCCGAGCATGGCGGGGTGTCAGGCTGTACAAAACATCGGCCACAGATAGAAGTGGAGAGCTTGTTGGAGAATGGTTCGATAGTGAACTGGCCCGGGCTGAGGTAGTATTCTTGACGGAGATCTGTCAGAACCTGAAGTCGCTTCACAAGCGTAGTATCTGGGCACGAACGTACTATAGAAACCTCTGCACCGTCACAAGCTAGTGACGAATTAATGACGGCCGTGGCATTTCCATGGCTCCTGCGAGTGTCATGCACATAGGAAACGCCACGGGGTCGCCAGGCACAAATATGGGTCTAAGAACGTTAACACGGCCACATGCTGAGCTCGCATTATTTCCTATACCCGCAAAAAAGTAGGGCATAATGCCATAGACCTGTTAATGTCCAAGCATGCCAGCTGGCACGATGATATACAATACATGTGAATTACAAAAACCAGTCAGTCTCCTAAAGGAAGCGTGGAACCTTGGCCGCCATGGCAAGGGAGAAATTGTTTGAGCTATTTGCACTTATTTGTTGCGTGTACCAAGTGGTTTGGCCAGCATCAAGTCGCCCGCACTCTCATCCACGACTCCTCCACTCTCCACAGCCCCCATCGACCCCGCAATCATGGCAAGCAAAGCAGCACACAAACGTGTAAGAACACACATTTAACTCTGAAGATGTCGCTGATAGGTCAAAATTCAGCTCGCTAAGGAGTATGTGAGCATGCAGAAAGAGCCGCCGCCGTTTGTTTGGGCAACACCGGACGAAAAGAACATCTTGACTTGTAAGTTTCAATATCTTTCATGCAGAAGCATGCTTTTGAAGCATTACATCCAGGGAATTACCTTATCGTGCGTCTTTTGAGCAGACAGCGCCATTACTATTATTCAACAACTTCTGTTATACAGCGCGGACCTCCTGATTCGCCTTTTGCTGGCGGCGAGTATCACGGTGTACTCATTTTCCCCGCAGAATATCCCTTCAAGCCACCGGGCATCAAGGTGTGCTCCTCTTGACTCTCATCATCGTTATCTCCGACGACTTATGACCAATATGATGCAACAGATGTTTACTCCTTCCGGTCGATTCCAACCTGACAAGAAGATTTGTTTCTCCATGTCTGATTTCCATCCTGGTACTGTGCGTCCTGTTCAACCATCCTGAAGGTCATCATCACTGAGTCATTATTAGTGGAATCCCGCCTGGAGTGTCGCCACGATGTGAGTGCCTCACTTGATTTTAACGACCCGGTTTCTTTTTCTTGTCCGGACCCCGACATAATTGATTGATAGAGTGGTATTTGATGCTTACGATCGTTGTCTTTTCTGTTCACCGACTTCCCCGCCATACCCGCCTGAGCGCTTACTCATCAAGATACATTTAGACTCACAGGATTACTGTCCTTCATGCTCTCCGACGAGATGACCACTGGCTCGGTGACATCCTCAGACGGTCACAAGCGAGCCTATGCTGCTCGCAGTCACTCTCATAATTTGACACAACCAAGATTTAGAGAAGCCTTCCCAGACGTGAGTGTCATATGTTGAATTTATTCTCCACGATACGAGAAGCCCGAGAGGGGTAGGAGTTCCGTTTCATTCGGATCAGGGTGTCATACCCAAGCTCCTGAGCGTTACTTGTTTTTACCGGTGTCAACTTGTGCCTGGTTTACTGATTAATGCCACGCTTTCCGCAGTACTGTACGGATACTCCCCGAGATCTACCAAATATGGGCGAGCAGGAGAGAGGGAAACCAGATACGACAGCCACACCCACTTCACCTACAAGCCCTAGTCCGTTTTCTCCTTCTATCTCGAGATCTACCACAGCGACGCACCAGCTGCAGGTGTGTGATAGACGACCAGCAGCACAGGCTCCCGCTGCCACGACGACGTCGCACGCAAGCGATGTCGTAAATACTAGTAGCTTGGCATCTACAAACAAGCCAACTACGACACCGCAAGGGTGGACAGGGCAGCTGCGCCAGGTCTTGTGGGAGAAATGGAGATGGGGTGTGTTGATCGCTTTCGCAGTCATTGTGTCACGGCTGTCATCGAGCCCTTGACATATCAAGGACTGGGACTACCCTGTGCCATATTTTTTTCTCTTCTCATTTTTTTCATGATTGGATAACAATAAAGATATGGACCAATTGTATCATGTATGTATGGAGGATACATACTTAGTTATCACGGCTTTGTGTTTCAATTTTCTTCATTGAAATGAACAACACAACTTTTTACAGCACGGAGCTTATTGTCTCTTTCCTCAGATGTTGGCATGTAATATTTGCTCTCGATTATTTTACAAAGCTTTGTGCGACCAACCTTGGGTATCGGGGGATTAGAGATTTTCCCATAGCCTACCGATAGATCCTTGAACGCCATTGACAAGCGGTTCGACCGCTTTCCAGAGATCTTCCGCAACTTCTTCCTTTGTCTTCCCTGCATCAATCTCCACCCACTTGCCCTCACTCCCGCCGTCTTCCTGCATCTCCCGCCCGATTTTATCGAAAACTTGCTTCACGCCTTTCTGCACTTCTTCTTTCTCATACCTCTCTAGCCCATATCCAGCCCTGGTAGCTGCGACCTCTGGGCTGATATTAAGGAATAGTGTAAGGTCTGGCGCGGGCAGTCCAACGTCGGGAGCACGACACCATTCGTACGGCAGTCCCTTACGAGCTGAAAACGCGATACCAGAGAACGCGTATCGATCAGCGAGGACGGTCGTCCCTTGTTCAAGATGAGCTGTAATCGTAGATCTGTGCGCAGAGAAATATAGACCGTGTCATTGAACGCGAAGGGATGGCAAAAGCAGTGATTGTGCTCACGCAAGTTCCCAGCGGTTAGCAGAGAAGAGGAGGTGAATGGTGTGGTCGTCTAGCTCAGACTCGGAATGGAGGTACGCGTCGATCATCTTCCCGATGGCTGTCGTGCGGACTGGGAATGCATTTGTATTCAGTTTGAGTGGGGAATTGGACTAGAAATGTACTGGGGAAGTGTAGCATGACTACCTTTGTAGGCCCTGCATTTTGCGCGTCCTGTAGACGGTCGTGGAGGAGAGAGACTTGGGTGCTTTTTCCGGATCTGTCTAGTCCTTCGATGACAATGAATGCACCGCGTTTTGAGCTTGACATGAGTGCTGCTGTGAATATGAGTTCTCAGAGTGTTCGCATCCTTGATTAGTATTCTTTCTGCCTAATTAGCACGTACTATACATTACATCAAAAGTCACTGATCGTTACATATAGCTTTTTAGTGTTGTTCTATAGCCTCGCTGAGACAAGTCAGACGCGTTGTGTACGCGTTTAGATCAGTGATGAGATGATATCCCTAGGTACACAAGGATGGTCCAGTGGCGCCAGTGCTTTTGAGCACAAAGGCGGGCGACGCCAAAGGACGGGGTATCACCGACGGCCGCGCCCGTTCTTTCCCTTCATCGCGGTTCGTTTCCTCTCCCGCTCCTCTTCTCGTGCCCTTGCACCACGCTGACGAGGATCGATAACCTCATAATCTTTCTCAGCCTTCCTCGTTTCTTCCCCATCGTCTTTCGGGAAGTGCAGAGCATGACCAATGAATCCGCGGTCGTCGTCCACCTCAATACCCGGATCCTCTCCACCAGGGACGGTTCCACCTCCACTGTCGCCCACACGATCGCCCTTCTTCTGTACCGTCCTCCATCTCCAAGTTTGCGTTTGACTGTAACAATCCCCTGAAGCTGTTCAAAGCAGCTAGGATATCACCCTCATCCTTCCTGCCCTTCCCTTTCTTCTGCAATCCCCGCCCCTTGGAGTACTTGGCAAGTTCTTCTTCGAGATAGGACTTTGTTGGTTTTGCCTTCTTCCGCGCAGCTTCCTCGTCGCTATCCTCACCGCCTTCTCGTTTGCGCGTCAGTCGGCGGATCTCGCTCTCCATCTGCTCAATTTCAGTGCGTCGGGCGTCACTATTAGAGTCATGTGTCAACTTGGAGCACAAAAGGCTATAAGATATAAAAACCTTCCGGAAGCCTTCTCTTTTGCGTGTGTTTCACGAATTTTCTTGATGTCCTTCTCTGCACCCTCGGATTTACTACTTTTTGAAGGTTTCTCGTGCTGATGCTAGGCTGTGTTATTCCTTATTCGACAGTAGCTGTAAAGTATGTACCTTGGATGATTCCTTCTCAGATGCACGCTCTCGAGGTGGTTCGTTGGATTTCTTCGGAGGGCCGAGTAGAGATTCTGGCGTCGGAATGCCTGCGGCATCAGAATTGTCGACCACTGCAACCTTCTGCTCAGCTGTAGTTTTTGCATGCTCGTTGACGAGTAAACTCACAGTCGGGTCGTGCAATATTTTTCTTCTTGAACTGCTACGGGTTCCGTTTCGTCATCCTGCTCTCCGCCAAAGCTCAAAAGCTTTACATCCCTTCGCAGAGTCAGCAACGCAAGCGTAAATTACAATTCCTAACTCACTTTTTAGCACCTCTCCGACGTTCAGCCTCTTCTCGTTCACGCTGGCCAGCTTCTCGAGCTCGCTGCTGAGCACGCTTCTCGGCAGCAGTGATTCGGGGTATAATGTCTGGGAATGGATTGTCGACTATTGTTATCGACTTGATTTTGGGCGGACTAGGTGATGAAGGCTAGTGAGCTTTGAGAGGAAAAGGTAGCCACAAGTTTGTGTCAAACCTACTACACGGGTCGTTCATTTTCACCAATCTCTGGAAGAGGGTGAATTAATATTAATTGACCGAACCCCCGGAATAAGAATCACCTACCCATCTCTCCAATTTTCATGACGTCTAAGCCAAAATAAGTGAGGAATGTGAAACCATGTCTAACCTCCGAACGTACTGTACACGGTGTCCCCAATTACCCTCCCGAACAATGTGTGTTTGCCGTGCAATTCATCCGCTCTGTCTGTGCCACAGGAGTGACGTCAAGATCTTCAACTCCCAAGTCTCATTGAGATATTTCTCACCAAGGGTAATAAAGAACTGGGAATCATTAGAATTCTTCGTTCCATTGTTGGCCATAGCGACAAGCCCACGGTGGGCATACCGCAATCGCGGGTGGATTTCATCCTCGAATGGTTCTTTGGCCAAGTATTGTGACCAGTGCATCGAGGTAAACCATGATAAAGACACACCTCCATAGAATGACTCCCCTCCTCCACCTGTCCCTGTTTTGTCACCGGTTTGGACTAGAAAACCTGGTACGATTCTGCAAGGAAATTTAGGGACCCTTTCCGAGTACGCTGACTTTGAGCAAGGTACTAACCTGTGAAAGATGACGCCGTCATAATAACCTAACCTCCAAATGAGCTGGGCGCCTCGTTTTCAGAACAAATTCAACTCCTAACCTTCTAGCGCGAGTGCGATGAAGTTCCGGCATGTTCTTGGTGTTTCCTGGGTGTGCGCTCAGCAACCAAGTCAGATACTCCACGAATGCAGTGCACACCTTTGACCATAGTTCAATTTCAATTTCTCCTGCAGTTGTGTCGATTATCACTCGCCCATTTGTTGGGAGTGCCATTGCTGTTTGCGAGTGAGGTCAAGTGAAGTTCTGGTCGAGCGCGTGCTAAATGGACAACCCTAAAAAGGGAATTCAACTGAGACTCGGTGAATCTTTAGTCAGACAGGTTTTGTTTGCATACATCATGGGTCGGGTACGGAGATCTCGTACACATCATGCACAACGCGACGTGCATCGCGCATCCCGTACAAGGGTATGCACATGCTTTCTGGTCTCTGTTTCTTTATTGACTCTCAATAGGCTCGCACAAAAGATCTCGATCAAATCCAGCTCATTGATCTAGACCCGAAGGTACTAAAAATTTCTTCAGCTCATGCGCACCGTCTAAACTCTCACATAGAATCGAGCTGGTCTTGAAGCACAGCCTATTGACCTCGAGAAACCTGGCCTTGCCCAGCATTACTGCGTTGAATGTGCAAAGTAAGTTGTTCTGTTACCATATTCTCTCGGTCAATTTGATCATGTCGTCAAAAAGATACTTTGAGACTGATACCGCGCTCCAGTCACATTGGAGGGGCAAAGTGCACAAACGACGGTGTAAAATTTTGAAGGAGCCTGCATATACGATAGAAGAAGCAGAAAGGGCTGCTGGACTTGGGCGAGAAGGGAAAAGAACACCGATTTCTACACACGCGATGCCGATAGATACTTAGGTGCGACGGTCATATCGAGTTTTTCTTCCCTCGATGCTCACATATACCCCGTAGCGACCACCGTTGTGATCTAAGGATGGTTGCCTGTCTTTGTCTCCTTGGTCGAGAACTCCTGGCCACACGTGACAGCTTCTTGGACTATCGCGCCTCGAGTCAGACATTGGTGTTGTCATCAAGTGCGTAGGCCCGGTATGATAATTGGGTGAGGATGACCAGCATCAAGTCAAGAACATATGTATCGCTCTCTAGTTCTTGTTTGCTTTTCCGTCACTCCCGATCATGCTCAATCGAGATTCGCTCTTTCCCCCAATCCGCAAAAATCATCTTACTTGGCAAAAGAAGATTTCCAGGGGCCCGTGAGAGGATATTGTAGTGGACCGAAAGAGTCCCAGTCGGACGACCTTAGGCTATATTCGAAAGATTTATTTGACAGAAAGACTACTACATGCATATGAGGCTTCAACTATCCTCACGGCTGCCAGATGGGAGTGTTGAGAATAGATAGCAAACAAAGCTGGGCAATGCAGCATTGAGACACTGCCGCTTGCTTGCCTTCTGTCCATGACCGTATGCCACGGAGGCGGTGGTGCACAGCCACTGCCGCACACCC
This sequence comes from Suillus variegatus, assembly GCA_016647645.1. NCBI lineage: Eukaryota > Fungi > Basidiomycota > Agaricomycetes > Boletales > Suillaceae > Suillus > Suillus variegatus. The sequence continues at coordinate 61,282 of JABBWF010000172.1, forward strand.
GAAGCGCCGGTACGATGCGGTAAAATCCTAAGGCCCGCTGTATTTGTATTTGTGCTATGTAGCGTCCGCCTTCAAACATGCCGCCTATACCGACAACGATAGATGGTGAAACACACTCTCTAATCGAGTCCATCGAACGGCACCACAACGACCTTTCCAGTTTCCAGATTCCTCGTCTGAGGGCGTGTACAGGTCCTTTGACCACGCAACAAGCATGTGCTGCGGAGGTGAGGGAGGACATCGAAGGTCTGGCAAGGCAAATTGAAGTATTTCAGTTCACGCTTTTAGGTTCAATCCATACTCACTACTTGTAGGAACTGGATGTCCTGGTTGACGACCACAGGACTGAGCGGGCGAGGAGAGAGCTGAGGAGAAAGGTCGAATTTTTTCGTGATTCATTAATGAGGTATGTAACCGTTTGAGTATTTTTTTCCACCCTCTGACACGTCTGTTTCTCTTGATATTAGTCTACGCAAGGACGCTCGAGCAGCAATCCTAGCGTCGAAACATGCGATTGACTCCAAAAGTCGGTCGCAGCGAGAGGAATTATTGAGGTCCCCTGCCGTTCTGCCGAAAAGTACAAGCTCTTCGAGCGAAAAAATAACGTTCGTACGCTGATGCATTCATACCCTCCCATATGGCTAACTTGTGAGCTACAGCGACGACGTACTCATGAAAGCCAATCATGATGTCACAGAAGCGCTGCAACGAACCATGGGACTCATGCAGAAAGAGCTCGAGCGCAGTGTATTATCTTGTCAAGTACTAGGTAAGTTTTTAATGTTATCGTTTTTCTCTAATACCTACTGTCCGCTTCACACAGAGTCATCCACCGCAACTATCCAATCCGTATCCACAACGCACGACAAGCTCGATCTCATCCTGGGCACTTCCAAACAACTCATTACCGCACTCGAAAAGACCGACTGGATCGACCGCATCCTTATTATCGCCGGCCTCGTGTTTTTCGGCCTCGTAGTCCTCTTCATCCTGAAGCAGCGCATCATCGACCGCGGGTTACGTATTGCCTTTTTCTGGACGAGATTATTACCAAGCTCTACCTCGAGTACGCACGCGGTGGTGCAGAAGGCTGGGGAGGTTGTATCGACTGTATCAGCCGCCACTACTGGTTTGAATGCAAACCATGTAGTGGAGGATGTCTCATCTGGTATTTGAATAAATATATGAGATGTTGCCTTCATCATCGTACGAGCGGCGGTATTATGTGCGGTAAGAACACCTCTTTACCCTTGTTTTCTCCATACCAAACCATATCATGTGCAACTCAGACCTGGACTGGGTCTATGCCAGACGAACATCATTCTCTCCGCGATATGGAATATCTTCTGGGTTGGTATTCCGCGACGTAGCTGAAAAATTAGTCCAAGAATCTTAAATCACGGTCCAGTAGTTGAGGCCTAGGGCCAAGCTTCCGTCGAGGCATGATTTGCGTTCGTGAGTTTGCTTTCTTATCGAATTTTATTTATTTCCGTTTGACTGTTGTTCTGTTAATGGGGCCGTGGGGGTGGCCGAGTACATGTTTTCAGGCTTTCGAGATGTACCACTAGTGACCGAAATTCACCGAATGCATATGCCTGACACTGACTTACGGATAACTAAGTCAACTTGTCGCACTTCTAGAAGACGAAGGGTGGTACATCGGGAAGTGATGAGACTTAGAGCTCAAGTTGAATCCGAGCACCAAAATTAATATGCATGCAGGTAGGTGATGAGCACGAGACATTAGTCTAGTGGTATCGGGCGTGGAAATGCTGCAGATAGATCTCCAGGTCTGCTTTGAAAGGAAACTAGTCCAATACACATGCATGTAGTATGATACGAAAGTACAAATGAAAACCGCTCAGATCCCTAATCTTCAAAGGAAAATGCATCAACAGTATTTCAATCGTCTTGACGTTCATCAGGTCCCGGACAGAAGCACATCTTTGGCCTGTGCAATGATATCACGATCCGACGCGACCCCTTTGTATTCTCCACCACGCTACCGCGCTAGTAAAAATGCGCCAAAAGGCTGCCCAAGGCAAACAACCAACCGCAATATTCTCGCGAATCTAGGTCATTCACTTCCCGATTTACAACAGAACGGCTAAGTGAGTCGTCAGATGGAGACGGGGGCGGCATCCAATCATCCCCTTCGCTCTCTGTGTCGTCTTGAAGATCTGCAAAGTCTGGTAACTCGAGGAGAGACCGATCCCAGGAACGGACGAGCACGAAGGTTTGTTGATTGGGCCTTGTCCGCAAGGACTGGACGATCGGCTTTTTGGTGGCGATCAGCAGGTCATCAAGCCCGTGTGCCTTGACTTTATATCGAGTTTCCTGGGATGTACAATAGCTCAGACTGACTTGTGTGACACGGAATACCATGCAAGGCAGATGTAGTCTGCAGTTTGAGAAACGAGCAGTGCTCGTGTTATTAAGCCGGTCGTAAAGTTCCGAAGCTAAATTCACAACCATGAGATTTTCTCGGAGGGAAGAGATAGTTGTTTGAATCTGATCTTCGGAGAAAGATGGAAGGGCATGTGGAGGAGTGGCGTAAGAAGTGATATAGGTTGGAAGACAGCTATTGAACTTGGAAGGTTGTCCGATCCAGTCGAGGACGGTGATGTCTCCCGACCGAGCCACGATCTCCTGCAAGAGTCGTCCGAGCGCGTTCTGCTTCTTCTCGCCGTAGATTCCAGGTAGATGGACACCGAAGATACCAAACAATGAGTACGCGACGTCCTCTTACAATGTCGTGACGCGAGATGACGTCTCTGTCGGGCGTTGTTCATCCCTGGACGAAAAGAAATCAGGGTCATACGTCTGTCCAGAACCACGAAATCGGCCAACTGATTTCGGAGCCCCCATCTTTACCTTTCATAATTAAGCTGCTTGAACTTTCCGAGACTTCATTTCCTCTTTGCTTTTCGACTGTGGACAGATTTGAATGCTATAGCCTATAGCAATATACAGTGCATCAGCAAAATTCTGCTATCGATAATCACATGAACTTACATAGGAATGGAGAGTTGCTGACAGTTTTGTGATCGGGGGCTCGGGACCAGCCATGTATTAATCACGGACGAGTCGAGTATCCGTAGTGTCGTCAACCAATTAAAATCGTTAACGTTCAGCGCTCAGCGCTCAGCGTAGCCTCTGGAAGAGGCGAAGCACGGAGTTTGAATTTTAGTAAGTGCCGGTTGTACCGGCCGAGAGTACCTTACCTTTCTCGCTTTGCGCTGCAGCACTAAAATTGTCATAGGACACTCCGACAAAATATATCATTGGCTGTATATTGTCCTCCACCACTGCAGTATGCTCTGCCGCCTGAATCTTTGGCATGGACAATAGCAAGGAGGAACAAAATTCTATTCTTGCTGAAAACACTCAGTGGCATGCGGGTGACGGCCATGAACCTCCTGCTACACAGGAACCCCAGAACAGCCCCCTGCATTGGCAGAAACCTTGCTTGACCTAAATTTAAATGTCAAGTTGGTGTTCTGATATGCAAGTCTGTTTCGACAGAAACAGCAGATTATCATGATGAACGGATCAACGCGTATTGCAGTCCAAAGATCACAATGTTCGCTTTTCACCTTCCGTGATACGCACTGAAATAATAGCGCCCTGCAGCAATATTTAAGATGTCGGACGTGCGTCCTCACCTCCATTCCGCGCTTCTACCTTCAAAGCTATTACCTTCAAAATGCACTTCCGATTCGCAAACTTCGTCCAAATCGTGAGCCAACCTCCATTACTCTCCAGGGCCTAGTTGATTAGATTTCCTCGCAGCATTTGAGTCCTACTACTTTACTCCTCTTCACTGTCTTCGGCCAGATTGTGATCATGGGTTTTGCATGGGGCTTCACCGGAGCAATCTGGTACATGGAGGTTCTCGTACTACCTGATCATATCGTTTATCTGATCGTAGAGTATCCGACCGTGCTGACCTTGATAGTTACGTTGATCTCAACTGCCTTGGCGATCATTACTTCGACGTGCGTCTTCCTCTGCACATCCAGTCTGAAATACTACCCTTCTGTTATTGCACAGGTTCTTCACATTTTCCGTCAAGGAAGCGCTTCGGCACCACCTTTCAGGGTCATCGATTACACTGTTCAAGCTTCGCACTGCAATAGCGCTGAGCAGGCCGACCTGGATACTGCGATGGAGATTTCTCAAACTGTCGGCCCTCACGTTGGTGGTCTATGCGATGGTCACATTTCTAAGCACGAGGTCTGCACTATTCTTAGTAATGAAACTAGCAGAGATATGTTTGACGCTGATTTATACAGCTGGAGCACTTTCCTCCTACCCACCCTTGTTCGATGGCCTGTGGAAACGTTCGGAACGGAACTAGACTTGGAATCTGGTGCATTTGTAAATCAGTTGAGTACGGACCTTAAGATCTCGGAGGCGAACTCCTGTATGTAACTGCTTCATATTCAATGGCCGGCAACAGTCGGGATGCTCAAGAACTGTTTCAGTACAAGCACCTACGTTTGATGCCATCAGCGTCTTGACTCTCCTTAGTGGTATTGCTGCAGTCGGCGTTCAGGGAGGTGTGGAAACAAGTAGTATGTTCAGCTTCAATGGTGTTTCATATAATCAGTCGACTGGTGAGTACCCTGGCACCCAAAAATGACGTCCTCACTTTGAAACTTGGAAGGTGGAGTTCTCCCCGCGATATAGGAGTACTCCGGATCATCAACCCCGTCGGGTTCTGCCGTCGGCCTAGCGTTCACCGGTGGACAAGTACCAGTCTATGTGTAGCTGATAACTTTCGTGTTAGTGCGAGAAAATCAGATGTATTTGATCAATGACATAAGCTGATTTCTTTTACAGAAAGAAGTAAGGGTATATGATGCTTTTTGGGCTCGAACCCGAAGGGTTCGCGACCCGAAACATCGATTCGGAATCTGAAAGAAAGACCATGATGAGCCGTGATTCCCAAGTTTTAAGGAGTCCTACGACGCGTCTAGGCGCAGCATGGGCACCCGTTTCGAAGGAGAAGGGCGATATAACCAAACTATTGCTTACCTCTTAGTGCGCAGGAGGCATGGTGTATCTGGTGAATGGCTCTAGTGCCGGAGACTCTTGAAGATACGGAGCTAAGATCAACGCATGCTTTCGCAGGTATCCCGTGAAGGCTTCACTGGACCACCTTCCTATCGATTTTACGACATTGAAAGGCACTCCGCGAAGCAGATATTCTAATGTGCCTCCGATTCTCAAACCGTGTCCTTTGAGATCTCCTAGCCCGGCTCTCTTCACTATTCCTCCTACTCTCTTCCAGAATTCACTTCGCGTAAGTGGTCTTGATCCTTTAGCGTGTTTCCACGCGAATAAATGATCTTCCGTTCGCGGATTGTTCACCTCGAAGTGATTAAGGAGTGCCGCTTTCGGATCTGCCAAACTCTCTTGTTGCGCCCAGTACACTCCTTCACCGACTGCCGACACTTTCGTGCGTGGTAAGAAAATCTTGGTTGCGCTAAAACCTTGTCTATCTTCAACGTCGAATTCTACGTTCGAGCGTTTGACATTGTTCTTCGGATCAAACGTTTTGATCGTCTTCACTGTGAGCTCTCCCAGCCTGCATAGAGCGAAAAAGGCGCTCGTTAAGCATGCATACACTGCTGCGTCCAGAGGAGTTGTCAGATTGAGATGCGATCGAATGATTAGAATGAGTTTGACTGTAAACGGCTCGCGTTTGGTACGTTTGGATGTGGCTGGGGTGAGTTCTGACGCGCCTTCCAAAGCTGCCTTAAGCTCGTCTTGCTGAACCAACCAGGGTTGTCCGTGAAGAATATGCCACGCCTTTATCGCGTAGACATAGTTCGTCAGCGTTCTCCCTGAATACGAGCCTGCGCAACTCGAAACGAAGTTTAAGATAGTTCTCGTATCCACGGGACACCTCTGATCTTCTGGGACTTTCCTTTCGTCGCAAAAGACATGGAATACCAGTAATCCCGCTCCATAACACTCCCGCGTTCCTACTGCCCACGATAGATTCATTACCATTAACACTCTCTCCAAATCTTCTTCTGAAATGGCCAGTGTCTTTCCATTTGGACCCGACGCTATTCGCGACTCTGATGGGAACCATAGCCTCAGCCTCTCTCGAGCTAGACAATGAGGCCGAAGTACCGAAGGGATCGGTATGAGTCCGGCTTTATATGGTAATGGAGTCGCGGAATGTGCTGCGGGGATCACAGCTCTGAATTTTGGGTTATTAGTTGTGGGGCTGTTGATGCTGGCGTATGAAGTAGAGTGAGTCTCCGTCGAATTGGAATTCGTGATCTGGCGCTGCATAGGAATGGTCGTGAGAAGAGAATTCGCTGGGTTGTGGTAGGAGTTCGTCTGTACTGTAATCCGCTGGGTCTGTGGACACGACGAAGGGATCAATGAGGAAGCGTCTAAGTTCTTCGGCGATAGGGATGGATGGTAGCAGGAACTCAGTACTTCCATAAATTCCCCTCGATGGTCCATCCGCTGGGTTGTTCTTGCTTTCGACATACGTTGGGTGGACAGAGTAAGATGTGGGGGAATCGTAGATATAACCAAAGATTCTTTTGAAGACTGTGTTGACTGATGTGCTCCTGCTCCTCCCGTTACGCCAGCCTTCGATGATCCCTTGATTGTCTCCGTAGACCCTAAAATGCTTCTGCGTTCCTCCCAAACCGATAACGTGTTGAGTAAGCAGCTCGAATCCAACTGCTTCGGCCCATCCGATGTCTTTTTGGCCGTCCAGTGTCTGCCAACCTTTCCTAAGTCTCCATGCTCGCCATCTGTTCCCAATGACGACAGCAATGCCAAAGCCGGAGCTGGCATCCGAATATGCTGCTGGGTCATGTAACGATAATGGCCTAGGTATTGGTCGCCCAACAAATGAGTTCTGGAGCAAGGCTCTCCACCAGTTGAGATCCGCTTCCAAGCTTTTGACCGGTCTTCGTGGGAGAAAGGGTTTGTCAAAGGTGAGGCGCAACATCGCCTCCAAGGATGTAAGATGTACGCGTCCTCGCGGGATAATAAGTGATGTATGTAATAATTTACCATATAGCTGCTGCACGTCAAGAAGAACGTGTTTGTCACGACGCCGCCAGATATCGATCGCCAAGAGATATTTTCGTTTCTTCTCTTCGGGTAGATACACGTTGTCCTGCGCCAAGTCCCACATAAAGCCAATGTACGAGTTAGCATACGCGAACGGTTTGTCTTTAAGTTCCTCCCATGGGATATGAAGGTCGTCCGACACTTCATCAATGTCAGCGAGGTTGCACGAGAAACGCGCGTCTTCGTGCGATCTTGGTGAAGCGTCCTCGAAGATATGCCCTCCGTACCATATCCTGCCTCCATCCTGGTGTCTACCTCTCTTCGTGATCTCTTGATGCCATCTCTTCCTATCTTCGTTGTAAGACGAAACGAACTCCTTGAGAATGCGTATAAAAAGATGGTCATCGACCCATCGAGATGCTGGTCCGATTCCTTTCGCTCGAAATAAGTCCAGTCCAGCGTCAGCAAGCGTGCCATAAGCTCCGGCTGAAGGACGCAGTCCAAAACACATGCAAGTATCAATGCAGAATAGATTATCCGAAATTCGCACCACTGAACCCGGCCATTGCGAAGCGTGGATCGGAACTGTGCGATACGCTTCGGAAACATCCCTGATTGCCATTTGCGAACCCGGTGGTAACCGACTGATGGTGAGCGCAAGCACGTGAAACGTGCCCCAAGTACTTGGGAAATTATCCGGATTAATATAAGAGTTGATCGAAGAGTTTGGAAACTTCGCTGAAGGAACGTGTGGAAAGGAATAGTTTTGTATGACGCGATAACGCCCAGGTCGACCTGGCTTTGGTATAATAGAGAATGGTGAGGTTTGAAAGGGTCCAATAAGACTTTCGACTTCATTAAATTTAAGCGGACCAACGTAACGTCCTTTCTTAAGTTCGATTTGCACAATAGAGAGAAATTCTCGTCGATATTCAACAATGGATTCTTTGTTGGGAGGCGCCTGAGTGATTTTAATCTTAGGAATGTCCAGTGAAAAACCGCGGCGAAGACCGTCAGGGATGTGATGATATCTATCAATAAGACCCGCTGCGACCAGCTGCGCCTCCCACGCATCCGGGTTATACGGGGTAAGAGCTCTATGCTTTCTGAGCTCGAGGACACGTTTGAGCGCCGTGAGACGCAACTCCACACCCAGAACAGAAGTGTCTTCTGTCGTGCGTGACCTCGGTGCAGCCACTGACTCTTTGCCAGTCGCTGCAGATAGCTCTTCCGTCCCGCATAGTGAGAATCCTGCCAACTCGTGAACACAGAGTGTCGAAGGACTCGTCCCAGAGTTTGTTTGCTCTGCATTCGATGATCTTGTGCGGGTTTCGTCCGAGACATACTGCGCAAGCGGAGAGGACTCCTCCATTTGCGCTTGCCCGAAAATCCTGACGCAGTCTTTTGTGCTTGTTGCTCTGCTCAGGAGATGGCGAGCGTTTACGCGATTCTTTATGGTCACGTGATCTCGATGATGCTGGGACTCGTTGGTCCGACTGTTTGTGAGCGTTGAAGCATGTGGCGCGAGGCAGTTGTTATGAGGCATGTAGCAGTAAGATTGGAGCGTGAGGCATGTCGGCGCGAAGCCAGTTTGATGCGGCATGAAGCATGTTTCATAGTATGAATAAGTATTAAATTACGAAAGTAAAATCTTTGATGAGCGAAAGGTCTCGCTAGATAATGATGGTTGAAACTGACCTTGTAGTCTCTCGCATTATCTTTCTTAAGACGATCGTCCCAATAGACTCGACTCCTCGTATCCTCCAGTACCTTCTCATTAACGACTGAAATGTCGTAAGGGCCGACCGAAGATTTCGCTGCTACATGCCAGCGCCTACGCTGCTCGGCTTGATACACCAAGAGAGTCTTCTGCGCTAACGGATCCCGAAGAGAACGATAGCTGTGAACTTGTAGATTTCTCCAAAATAGAGCCATCATTCTGATTCTGTCTTGTGGCCAGCCGGCTTCGTCTAATGCTGTTAGGAAGCGAGGGCATGCTTGACAGAATTCTTCGAAAGGTAAATTCTCGTCGTTGATGACGGAGCGAGCGCTTCGAGCGGAGGCTGAGGATATCCATGCTGTGGAACCATCAGCTAACGTCGACAATACCATAGCATCGTCGTCGATAGTCTTCTTGATTGACGCCTCATCTAATCCATCGTTGGTAAAGTACCATAGTTCGACGTATTCTCCTTTGTCTAACTTGCGTAGCGCATATGACGACGGAGTAATAGCGGGCTCGTCAGGAATTCCAGTGTTCTGAATCGGAATATACTTGAATTTGTTCTTTTTCCGTTCTTCCTTATGTGCGTCCTCTTCTTCCTTGGCGCGTTCTTGATTCAACCTCTCTTGCTCGTCGTCTTCAAGACGCTGACGTTGCACTTGCTCTTCTCTATCTTCGTTCTTCTGCTGTTGCCAACGGCGCTTGTCCATATTATTGTTAGCTTCCCAAATATTCTTAAGCAACTGAATCGCTTGAGCGTCCGTGGTGTTCTCATTGATAAGTTGAGCTCGGGTGGCGACGAAGTCCTCCGACGCATAATCTGGACATACATCCAGGTTTGGGTCGTTGCGAATACGAGGCATTTAAGATTTATAATGATAAAGCTTTAGATAGAAAATAGCGATGAAACGAGAGTGTATTTGCGTACTCGAGTACTTGCGAGTGCTAAGTGAGAGTACGAAACAAGAAAGGGTGGGAAAAACCCGAGAAGTCGAATCGCCACATAGACATCATTCTATGTTCGTCCTCGTTCCTCGGACTCACATAGAATACAAACCATGCCTCTGAAGCTTTGCAATAGCTCGAGTTTCAGTATAAAAAAAATCGTCTTTAACACCTTTCTTTCCCCTCCTCGCCTCAGCGTCAACGATAGCATCCTTGAATGAGTGAAAATCTGAAAGTGCTTGCGCCATCGACTGCAGGGAATCAGGAGAATGAACCGGATTTTGAGAAAGGTAGATGAACTCTATGAGGGCACGGATGGAACGAATGAACCTGGGTGAAGCAGCGCCTGCAATCGAAGCAACAATGGTGCGTTGAATATCTCAGTGCTCACGCCCTGTCATTTGGTTGACATGGGTGACACCTTTGGTGAAGTGACGTGTTCCCACCCGCTTATGCTGAACCATGAAGCGAGCGTTGAGCTCAGGTTTCCCTACTGTCTCCTTGATCCAATTGAGTGGATGGTCCGCAAAAAACTTGATACAGGTATGCAAAACTTCACCAGTGAGAAAGACAGATGGGCATGCGAACGTCCAATCACGCCAATATGGCATGTGAACTCCAGACAGATGCACCACTTTTGCTGCCTTCTGGAATTTATCAAGATCCCAAGGATTGACCTCCTTGGAGATCTCATAGACGAGTTGCAGTGTGTGTTGTCCAGTGCGAGGAGGGTAGAGAACTCCGTCACCAAAATTTGCTTGTGTTGCCATAGTTATGGGAGAGGCACTTTTACTGACTGTAGCGATCATGGTAGCCTCTGGAAGGTCGCATACGTGAGAGACAAGTGGTGTAAAGACATAACAGATGTATCGGGAAGGATCGGGCATAAAACAACCATCCTTTGCTGCGACCTTGAGGTTGGCGCAGACGAGATCGACACATCTATGCCACAGGCGTGCCTGCAGAATGCTCTGATAATCAGGATGCACACGAAATTTAGCGATGGGCATGTAAGCAATACAGTGCCAAGCTCGTAGTGTAGCCTTGGAGCGAACTTCCGAATCGAGGTTACCAATCGTAATGAAAAGTAGGTGCATCTCAAGCCCTCCAGTGGTGCGCGTCACAGGTGTTTTATCTGATCCCAAGATTATCGGTACTTGTGTAGCACCTACTGGGAGATGGTCCTGAGAATACGAAGTCAATATTTGAACAGTAGACTAACAGATAGAATTGACCTGAATTTTCCATGCCATATCAGCGCTCATATAATCCCCATATTCATGCTGACCCCCAGTATTAACAACATGCAGTTGAAAAGTGATATGGTTAGCAAAAACAGGATCACTGAAGAGCTGTTTGACGACTTTGAGAGCATCACGCCAGATGAGTTGCAAGGGATAAGTCGTCTTGTAGCCTGTGAACTCCATGGTCGAGACTTTCCATGATACAAAAGAGGGGAGCGCATCAATCCAATCAAGAAGTTGATCTTTTGAGGTGAAAGATGGTCTTGGGCGGGTGTGAAACTGTAAGCGTAGAGTCAGACCTGTTAAATAGGGCTCCGAGTCTCCTACCCATTTCAGCTTCAAAAACTTGTCGATCTGAGTTTGAGTCAGGTTTTCAACTAGAAACCTTGCTAATTCCCACTCCCCCTCATCGTGGAAAGGATAATAGGTATTTATTTTCCTCCGGTATTCGTATTGATCTTCTTGCAACCTGTCGAATAGGTTGTTGCCAACACCAAAGACATACCCGGATCGAGGATGATAAGAGCCAGTAGTGGACGATGCAGATGAATGAGAACCTCGCAATCCGGGTGGAATTGGGAATTGTTGCGGGCGTGATTCATGTGGCCAGCAGGTAGACTGAGAATTGAGATGCAGAATAACTGCCTCGATGGAAAGGAACTCCTCATTGCAGTTGGGACACAGCCTGGTATACGTCAGTCTATGTAATGTAATGATAAAGTGATAAAAGATACTCACATCCGCTAAATAGCCAAGTCTTGACTAGGCCCTTCCTTGTGAGCTTTGCTGATGAGTTGCTGGCAGTAACTATGTCTTTGAGACTCCGCAGACTGTGCATTCACAGGGTATCGTGCTGATATCAGCCTATAGTATTGGCAGGTTTCGTCTATATATCAGTAAGTTCCTTCCATTGTCAAGTTCAAAGTGCGTACAGATGTCTTCTCCATCTCACTCTCAGCCCAGTAGTCCTTCCCGAGTCTCATCTCCTCCTCCTCCCAGCAGTTCTCCCAGCCCCCCAAGTCCATCAAATAGCCCTCCATCTTCTCCTCTGTCCAGTGGATGTGCTACCACTCCTGAAACGTCTCTTTTTTATTTTAGCTCCAAGTCAGGGAGCTCTCCTAACACTATGAATTCTGACTTGTGTACTTCACCGCTAAGCACAAGGCCAGAAAGGACACCTGGGAGTCCTGCCAAAGAGACGGATAGCATATTTTTTGATCCGTCTAGGCCTCTGAACCCTGAACGTGCTGCTCGACGGCGGTTCATACAAGACAGAATCAAGAGGAAGCAGCATCCATATTCTGTATATTCAGCTCCAATCGAGGTTCGTTATGCAGCTCGTGTCATGGGACGTGACCGCGATCCATATGTATCATTCGAAACACTTCTCCAGGTACAATACATTTCTTCTACCTAATTACGAAGACTGATTTTTATATTGAAAAAGCACTTTGGACTTTTAGAAAATGGCCTCGCGCAACTACGTTCCTCAACCTTATACAAAGGGTACAAAGCCAAGCTTGCTGCTCGTGAGACTGCCCGCCAGCGCCTGGTGGTGACCGCGTGGGAAATTGAGGAGTCAGAGCGCTTCACTGCATTCCTTGATGCCCTGCATGATGAGAACAAAGAACGACTTGGATTTGCGGACAGGGAGTTGCAGAGTTTTAGGAGCATTTTTTCTGACCGTGGCTGCAAGGAGGTTGAGGACGATAGAGATTATCTTCAAGCCATCTATGAAGATGAATGCGAAGTCCTTCGTGTTACCTCAGCCCAAGCTGAACAGATTTCAAAGATCTTGGGTTCACGAACCAAAGACGCGTTTTTGCAATCCGGACCTACAGACTTGCGATCCCGGCTCCCTAGCCTTGAGATCCACAACAGCGACGACGATCAGATCGTTCTGGATGATTCTTCGGACTCGGATTCCGATGAAGAAGAGTGTCTCGGGGCACCAGTGGGGGGTGAGGCGCCCCATGATGAGAACTAGATCGGTGGCTATTCAGGCCTTTCCAATCGTGGTATGTGACACGAATTTTGTATTCACTGCGTACGACACTGATCAATCGATAAGAGGACATGTAATAATACACGCTGCTTGTGCCAATGTTTCATTATGATGGCGACCCCCCAGATTGTATTGGTTTGTCATCGCGCATGCTTTTCTTTTACATAGTACCCCTTCATCTCACCCTTCTTCAGCGTCTTATCATTGCTTCTTGATGACATATATCTTGTTTAAGTATGTAGTAGAATGTCATGCGGATATTTATCTGTACCCTCCGCCCTTACTGCGCCCTCAATCACTCTAGTCCTGCCAGCGCATGCCTGCGAAACGAGCCAGAGGTAAAACTACGATACCAAAACCCACTCGCGGGTCCGGTCTGAACCCTTCCCACGTCCCAGCGGACAGTCAGATGCACCTCAGCGACGAACAACCCCATGAGCCGATGCCCAACGCTTTCAATCCGCATGAAGGGCTCAATTCATAGTGCGTCTTTCTCTCTCTCAACATTCATCAAACGCTTACGCCGGTCCATCAAGCGCGCAAGCTGGTTATGCGCCCTTCGCCCCTGCTCACGACGTAATCGACACTTACGCTGGACCATCAAACGCATACGCCGGTCCATCAAGCGCGCAAGCTGGTTATGCGCCCTTCGCCCCTGCTCACGACGTCATCGACACTTACGCTGGACCATCAAACGCATACGCCGGTCCATCAAGCGCGCAAGCTGGTTATGCGCCCTTCACCCCTGCTCACGACGTCATCGACACTTACGCTGGACCATCAAACGCATACACCGGTCCATCAAGCGCGCAGGCTGATTATGCGCCCTTTGCCCCTGCTCACGACGTCATCGACACTTACGCTGGACCATCAAATGCTTACGAAGACTATGGTGAGTTCTTTAATCATCAATATGACATTGCGGCTAATGAATCATAAGACTCGTATAGTTCGAGGCACCTCAACGATCTGTCTCACTTCAACAGTATGCAGGCGCCTAATCCGCACCATATACAACTTCCTCAATCGTTTGACGATGAGGATGAGCCGACGGACCCTCAACATCGTCCTCTCCCCATCACGACGGGTGAAATATCACAATCGCATGTTATACATGTAAGTACCTTTACTTATCTTTCGCATATTTCACTGAAAGTCTGTGGTATAGACAGCAGGCCCCGCTCGCTCATCTAACACGCGACGACGCACCCGAAAGCTTCCTGCAACGCCGTACGTTGCTCATGAGACTGTTGTCTCTGAGACAACGCAGGCAGCTGCAGGCCTTGCAGAAGCACCGGACAGCAACCGCCGCCTCCAGATTACAGGACCGATGCGCGAGCAGATCTTCAAGCGCTCGAAGGAGCTTGTCATAGGGATCGTGTTTACGGAAGACGCGATGGCGTCATCTACTGCCGACAAAAAACGAATCGTCAAGTCCGTGATTCGAAAGGCAACGCCTAAGATTCCCGGCCTTCGTGGTATGTCAACTCGAAGTTTTTCATTGTTTTCTAACTAATCGACTAATAGGAACCCCCCGCTGGGACAACCAAAAGAAGGATCTCGCAAAGATCTGGCGCGCGGTACTCGTTATGCGCACGGAGCTCACAACGCTTACTCGAGAAGGCATTGTACTCGCCTACGAACTCTTTCCTCCGCAGGGTAGCTCGATTTCCCCCGAAGCCTTTCGTATTGAGCGCGTGAGACGCCTCGTTCAAGAGAACAGATTTATGCACGAATATTCATTCAATGCGGTATGTTTTTTTTTCACTTCAAATCGCATGCTGACTCGTCAACAGGATGGGACGCTAACGATCCATTCAAAATTCAAGAATCCGTTCATCCTACACCTCGTCACGAGATTGGTATGGAACACGCGCTTCCGACTCGACACTTTACTCGTCTCGCCACACAGGGAGTTACACTACGCGATGGGGGCAGCCGGCACATTCACAAAACGTATACTGTTGGAACAGGGACACGCGATACTTACTGCGTCTAAGGTATCATCGGACTCAAATAATTCTACCTTTCAGATGCTCTGCTCGGACATGGACGGTCTCACGGACGAGGAGAAAGTTGAGTTGGACGGGTGGAAAGATTATATGGTCATTTGCGGGATTTCGCAACAGCGCGTCGGGAATGAGCTGTCCGATTTCGACTTGAGCCCTGCAGACTTAGACGGTGACTCGGATGCCGATGCGTGACATGTATATTATAAATCGCGATACCTGTATATATCTTTCTCATATATGTAAATGCGACTCTTTTTGCCTTGCAAAATTAATTATATTCGACTATCTCACTTACTTAAGCACATCCGGTTGAACTCTGCCTCAATTAAACTAAGACAAGTATTTACGAACACTGTCCTGAGCTACGCCTAATGCGGCTTGTTCAGAACAAGTTTTGAAGCTTGTATCGACTGACTCGAGTTTTTTAGATGTAGGCTATCCTTCTTTCATCCATCGTGCTTCCATTTTCCCTCATCAGTAGTTTGATAGGCACGCTTGAGGCTTTTTGATATTTTCTGATTCTCCACTCCCCACTCAGCAGACACCATATCCTTGTCATGCTCATTCCCGAGAGAGACGTACATTTGAGCCATGAGTATAAGTACGTGATTCCTCCATTTCATTCTCCGTGGCCCATCGCATGAAATCACATCTGAACGTAACGCTGAGGCTCGAGCACCGACCAGTTATCAGCTATCCGGTTTCACGATTCACAGTATCAATATGACCAGGCAATGGAACACTAACCCGCAGAATCAGCTATCAAGCCACTTTTACTGATTCTCATTGTATTTTAACATCGGTCATCAAGCTGAGGACCAGTTTGGTGGCTAGTCATTCCGGACAATTTCCCCTTACCACTTAGTTCAGGCGCGGGCGCTTTGTTCCAGTAGTGATACAACAATAAATAGGTTTGCTTGGACCTTTCAAATTTAGCTCGAAACACCATACGTTAAATAAATACCATGACGAATCTCTTCACCAAATTTCTCCTTCCTGCAGACCGCTCGGCAAGCATTTCCCTACACAGTGCTGCTATTTGATACATGTACATGCTCCTGGAAAACAATCAAATTCATGCTAGTTTCTGCATCCGAGTATGCTACGATTTTGGCGTGGTATTCTCGAACGCTAAGGATGAGGCGTGGTCCCAGCACAATCATCTGCACGATCGATAAAATTTCACAAGCACCTGCGAGTGTCTTAGCTCCAATAGAATCTGAATTCTACAAAAATGATGAGCAGTGGTTGCACGCAGATATCAGTAACAGGTCAGCGCACCAAGAGTTCTGGAGAGAAAATAGCAAGCTGGAAGCAAGAAACACCAAGAAAGCTAACATGTGCGGAACTTGAGCAGACAAATATAACCGTGTTCACATCACAAGCTCACCTCGCAAAGTAGAGAACATGAGATCGTATGAGCACTGTGAAACAGTCCCCGATGGTCGATCCTGTCGATGGGCCGAGTCGTCGCAGCTCACGGAAGTGTTTCACAGCAGCCCAAACTGAAAGGCACTGTGCGAGGGCCTCCCAAACAGTGTTAAGCACCCAAACCATTGAAATAAGAATAGGAAGCTGGTCGCCATATACTTCATAGCACATATACATGCCAAAGAGTGCGAACTCCTCTGGTGTTTGTCCAATGAGCTACGTTCTTCAAGTCAGCAATAAAGCTTACGCAGTACAGTACCGTTGAGTCCTAGTGCCGACATTACTCCGCAGGCAATGTTTACAGCCAGGAAGATAATAACAAGGAACATGAGCATCGTTCTAGATCCCTGATACATGGCATGCAACCGAGCAATCGTGATCACTTGCATCGTGTGACAGTCAGGTCCATATCACAGACATATTGCACCTGGGCAACTTACCGCCCAACATGGCAGTCAAGGCCAAAGTTGTCCCACTTGTTACATAGTATGTGATAGCGCCTGAAACACCCAATTAGTGAACACCCTCACCCTAGTATCAAAGACTCCGACTTACACCTATCCAGTCATTATGTTGAGCCAAGTTCAATGGTTGGAATTTCACTCACCCCTGCATATGAGCATATTTATTGGATGGGAATGAGATGGTTGCAGGATACTTACTGCATCTGTCAGCGATACTGATGGCATACTTCCTGTGTCCTGCCGGTCAGAAAAATGGAACACAGCGCATATGAGACACACCCAGAAAGCGGACACTAATTATCAGAGATGAGCGCTAGCCATTAGCACAGTGCGAAGTTGTTGGTCTCGACACATACACAGAATACAGTATTCCAATATAGCGTATCTAGAACATTTTGGAGTCAGCACAAGTTTCTCACCACACTAAATCACAACACGAGTACAAACAGTCAAATACAGCACGGTCATGAGTGACCAGGGTTGCCTCTGTCGCGAATTTATTGCATGCTCTTGGTTTCTTCTGATACGGAACCCTTGTCACTCACCCAGATGAGCTCAATCTAACACACGATTCTTAGTGAGATAGCTGCTCCGGCGATAACATCAACGTACGTTACGTACCTCTTGTCCTAGTGTTAAGACTGGAGATACCATGAGAATATCAGCAATTTTTGAACACTGTCCTGCTCACCCCAATCGTATACCACCACGACGACAGCGGCAACTGCGAAACTGCATGTCAATGTTAGATCTAAGACATCATGATGTGACGAACAGTTCCAATAGCTGGAAAAAATGTCGAAACTGATATACAGCCACCAACTGGGATCATTTGAGACGTAGGTCATGTTCGAAGGATGGGTGTGAGTGAGTAGGGAAGGTTAGTGGTGTATAACGATAGCGTTCGTGCTAGATATACCACCATTCGGCCCTCGTATTACCAAAATCAGCATGATGGTAATGGATATTTGATCCCGCCTCAAGACCTTTGATTAGGCGAAACGGTGCGAAATGAAACAAAAAGAAAACCCTCGGGAATCAAAATAGTATTATGCACGGGATTACTTGGATACTAGGAAAGTTCCAGTCGTCGGTGATGTCAGCAACTTATTTGGAACGCGTTTTTTTGCTGCAAGGTTGCAAAAATCAAGAAGTTCCTTATGAGATCATGTAGTCATCGATCTAACACAGGTCAAAGTGTGATATGCGTGAAACATGTATTTACACACTCTTCGGCATCGCTGACTCGAGGCGTAACAGCCCTCCGAGTACTCTTATAGAACAAGGGTCATTCTATGGAACTTAGACAAGAAATCGTGACAGAGTGGTCAAATATATCTCACCTCATCCGTCGCCTGGTGCACTTGAATCATTGGGCCATCATAATTTTATCAAAAAGATGAAACAAAGAGTCAGTAAGGACAGAGCGCATTCGATACAAAGCGCACTTGATGTCATGGTGATGCAAGCATATTGTACTGCCAGATACCTCCTGATTCATGATTGATAGATGTTGAATAATTATGCGACACTATCGGGGGAAATTGCACGCGGGAGACCATAAAGGTGCAACACGCTAGAAGGCCGATTTCTGACGGTACAGGCTCATATTGATGCCAGCATCGTGTTTCAGTAAACATCTATGCTATGAGAGTGAGACCCGTCGTTCCTGTGTAGGGCCATCCTGTGTTGGAACAGATCAGTGCTATAGAGTGTTAAATACATGAAAGCTATAATATAGTTACCTGTGACGACACTAATTACGGCGACGAATTAAGGCTTTCGAATTGCTATCGACGAAGAAACGGGAACGATGGTCGAAAATAGCTTGTCGAAGGGTCAAAGTTCAAAAATGCTTTGACGGCCGTGGGATGCGTTGTTGTTATAAATACAGACCGGTCGCGGTGCTTTGCAAACAAAAAGTTTGTGACAGCGAATCACAAATCACAGGCTAAAGCTCAATCGACGCACCGAATACACAGTCGGGGGCGAGGAAACAGAGTGGTGATAGGATAGGTGACTGTGTGACGTGGCAGGGCCTATTTCGCTGTGGTTGCAGGTGCATAGAGACATGTTTGCTGAAGCACGTTGATCACCGGCTGTGTTCAGTAAAGCACTGCTGCTTATGCCCCAGGCTCCTTCCCATCCGCTGGTTTGAGTGTGGAGGGGCGCAGACGGATCACGTGCTACAACAAAAATTCAAACCCAACCCAACTTTAATTCCCCTCACACTCGAACCAGCGGCTGGAAGATAACATTTGTCAACATCATCAGCCACGGTGGCTAGCGAGGCGGAATGTGAATCCCAGTGAAAACCGGACAGTGCGGGAACATGTGAGAGCGTGCGAGAGTGTTACACACACCTGAGACACAGCCAAATATGACTCTATAACATATCCTACTCAAATTCGGGGACAAATTATTAATATTTACAAGGCTATCTTCGCATTTAGGATCTAAGAACAGAGTCGCAAAATGTTCACCATTAATTGTAATTTAAAATTCATGATCAAATGATGGATATGACTGGATGAAAAATATTTAATATGTGGGCGCAAGCTGATGTATTGTTAGATTCTTGGCCAGATAAAGGACATGTTATGTCTATGACTCACACTCATATTCAATAGTAAATCTTTAAAATGTTGCATAATCAAATATGTACTATATTTTAACTCTGGTCTACATTTGACAAGAGAATAAATAATGACTATGTTAGGCGAGAAGCGTTAAGAAATATGCTGAGCATGCACACAAATATGTTGGGGTGCCTTATTTTGGCCGCAATTTTGGAACTGCACTTAGATCATACCAGTGCACCGCTAGGGGGGCGCTCAGTACCGTATTTCCCAGTTTGCTTAGACAGCGGAGCACTTATTGCAATTTAAATTATTGCATACATGAATTTATTTTTAATGTACTACGAATGTACTCAGTAAATAGCGAAGCAATTATAATAATAGTTGGAGAAAAGAAACAGACCACTAACAAGGTTTCGCTCCCTTTAGTAGTGAATGAAACCCAGTTTGATCTCCGATGGTATTATCCGTATAACCGGTCCGCAAGTGGCTGAGTGGGTGCCGGCAATGCCCGGGCTGAGGTTCATTCACTATATAAGCCTCTCAAGTCTGTTTTCTAAATTCTTTTCTTTCCCTCCATGTTACAAAGTCCAGTAGTACATAGTTAACGTAGTGGTACATTCAATGTAATAATGCATCATTGTATGACGTCCAATCCTCCTGGCATTGTGTCGGGATACACTTCCCCGAAATCTAGTACCTGTGATTTTACGCTCAGTGTATTCCGGAGTGACTGCAGTCCCTTTGCAACACAATTCACGATGCATCGTGCCATTGCGGGAGGTATGATATATTCGTCTGTCGTCTGAATCTACTGATGTATCAGATGGACAGTTCGCTATTAGGTCATTGTTCTGCCTTACTATTGCTGGCTCGCCCTCCTTGGACTTAGTGTGATGTGCGGTCTTTGGGCGCGGCACCATGTTGTCAACATCGGCCCCCAGCATGGCGGCTCGGAGTGCTATGTTTATGCGCTCGCGTAGCTCTTCGGTGTGTGGGTCATTTGCTTGAAAATGACGTAGCAAGTACTTATCCGCAGTTTTCTGCAGGCCACGGACAAGTCTCTCCCTTTTAGGAGAGTGATTCTCCCCGCTCTGAATGTGCGCCTGGCTTCCGGATGGGACGACAGCGAGGGGTCCGGTCTGACACTCACGTAAGTTGTGGATCCATCACTGGCAGTCGTGCTAACCTCGTCATCCGCCATAATGGTGTCCAGACATCCGTATGTCCCACTGAAAGTGATGGGTCGGTCGAGCTCCATAGCTGAACCCATTCGTGTCTCCTGATATCTTTCAGTTAGCACGACGTATAGGTAATTGTTCGGCTCAACATAGTCACGACGCTCAAGCTCAAAGTAATAAGATCTCAAGGATAATTCGATGCCCAATTCAAGGTCTTCGATATCACGCGCCGCCAATGGCCTGATGGCGCGCGGTGATGCTCTGGCGTATGGTTTGAACCGTGTGTTAAAGGTGTCATCGTTGCGAGAGGGTGATTTGAATCCCATGCTGTAGCAACTGATCCGACTTCGTTACTTGGAATTTCATTGTGCATTCTTGTAGTTTTGTAGATCATGCTCCTTCACCATAGCTTAATTGTATTCATTGTACTTATTGTCATTGAGCTTTACGCAATGTTTTTTTCATTCTCGCCATATTTCAAATACATGGCGATGCCTTGGCTGTCTCCATGGCAAGTCCAAACAATTGTTTCGACCTGTTGTTGAACATTAGATTAATGGTGTATTCGAATATACTTATATGCCGATAATCACTGACAATAATCAGATCTGTCATATTCCGCGTTCCGGACCCGGACGTATCACATACATCATTTCCGGATATCCGGATCTGGCCGACTTCTATCTATGTCCGGATCTGACCCGCGTCTAACTTCCGTGCCTAGTCCCTTTGTACGTTCCTATTCCAGTTAGACTATATCATTTTCCGTACCTCCTTTCACTTCCGCCTTTATTTTCCTCTGTTCTAATCTCCGGGTTCATTTACTATTTTTGATAGACTAGCGTTTGACTTTTGTATACCCTCCGTTCCACAGCCTCGCATAGCTTCGGACCACGCTGGCTTTTCCTCCGTTAAGTCCTCCGTAGTATATAAACCCTGTAGAATCTATGTACATCTTTAGTTCAAATATTATCTTAGACTCTGCTCATTCTCTTCTCCGCCCGACTTGAGTTACCCTCTCGTCGACCTCCGCTAAAGTCTTAGGGTCGATCCCGACAGACTCTTCACCTCCGCCTCTACCTTTGGTAGTCCTCTGCTGTTTCCTTTCTAGTTCGGACATCGTCCGGATTAGTCTTATTACCTGTTCCCGAACGTCCGCCGGAATTCCCGCGCATCGGACATCGGACTCCGGACATCGTCCGATACTTCTGGACATCGCCCGACGCCCTTCGGACATTGCCCATTAGCCTTCGGAAGTTAGGGGCGCAGCGCACGAGCTGAAGCCAAGCCCTTCGGATTAAACCCTTGAGCACGATCTTAACAAGATCCCTCGACTATGGAGGTATGTATCGAATTCTATCAGGGTGCTATGCTCGTTGACACCACCTAGTTTGCCAACAATTTCACGCTGAATCGTCACACTAAGGCGGTCAATGTATTGGCTGTCAGCAAGCATGGATCATTGCTCCTTACCGGAGGTAACTCGTTATTTTCGTTACTATACTTGTGCTGAAATTGTGTACAGGCAATGATGGACGTGTTGTTGTTTGGAGCCTCACATCGGGTGAAATGATCCAGGAAATACATTCACCAGCGGCAGGATATATTAGTGCCATTATCTGGGCAGACGTCGATGATCGCGGAGAAACTATGTTCACATTTGGAGCATCCGACGGCAACATCCAAACGTATGAACGAATTAATGATGTAAGTGCATAATATGCTTATTGAGTTTGGCTCACACTCATGGTCATTACGCTAGGCACTTTTTGAATTCTGGAGTGCTACCATTGGCCACCTGGGTGCGATTGAGTCTCTTGCATGGGATCCCAATTATTGCAGACTTGCGAGTGCTGGCAACGGTCACCCGCAAGTGTGGAACCTCACACCAGACAGTGCGTAGCCATTGTAGTGTTGTGTGTCTACTCTTACATTTTATCTATAAGAGACATTCACACCAATGGTCTCTCAGCCCGAGAAGCAGGTATATGTTGCGCGCACCGTCCACTTTTATGACAAGGGTGCTTCATTATTGGTGTCATACCTGGAAAGTGGTGATGTGTTAGTCGACGTTCCTCAGATTCTGATTGTTGCATCTGACGCGTTCTCAGATTTTGTTATTCGATAGAGCCTTGGGATCTCAAATGGCACAAAAAAGTCTCAAGCAGAATGTACGTCAGCTTTGATTTAATGCTGTTAGACTTTTATTGACCGGCGCGTTTCAGCGGCAATACTGCTCTCGATGGCAATTACTTGCTCGTGAGCAACCTCAAAGACGGGGTTGACAAATATGCCATTCCCAACCTCACACGCGTGCAGTCCTTCAACCATGTGATTTTGCGCAATATTCCTTTGCAAATCTCCGTTGCTCGACAGTCAGGCTTACTGTTCGTGGGCGGTGATGATGGGTTTGCTCGAATTTTTGATTACACCACAGGTGCATACCGTGGACAGTTGGACCATGGTAGTCGTGGCGATTGCATCACACCTGTAGTGGTAAGTGACATTTTGCCCAGCAGCTGACGACATAAGACTAACATAAGTTAGTCTCACGAAGGACGCTCAAAGTGTCTTGTTATCACTGGCACCTGCCTTAATGGGCATAGTAGCGTGAAAGTATGGGGGGAGAGCGATGTGGTAAGCGAGCTCTGTTCAGTGTTGGTGATTTCTAATTCGGATTAGATGCCGGTGGAGCACGTAACATCTCTTCCATCCCCATCCCCATCAACCGCAGTTCAACTAGTTCGGTTTGCTATAATCTGCGTGCTTGTGAATGCCCTCATGCATGCTCTGCAATCAGGCGCCTTGTCGACGCTTTACGTGTTACTTCGACATGCCCGCATCCCATTTGTTGAATACTAGGGGTTGGTTGCATCAAAAAAACTGGTTCCCTCCGCGATTTGGTGCCAACCCTTTCAATGCTTAGTACTACAGCTGTTTTTCCATGTAACTACCTACTTGTACCGCATAAAGTCTTGTACTTCGATGTTTCAAGTTCGCTTAGTCACACGATACCACTACCATATTTGGTCGATTGTGGACCGGGGCAGTGGGTCTTCCCAAATTGGGATTCACTACAAATAGACGCGATGCTTGTATCATGGTTTCCTTTCCTACTTTCATCATCTGAGCGCCTATACTAGATTAAACAGTAGTCAGTTGTGCAAATGTCTAAGCGACCATCTAGCATCCAAGAACACGTCAGGGGACCTCGCAAACGCAGTAAAATATCTCAGGAAAAATCAAAGGTAAGCCGCTACTACGCGATGGCTTCCGTGCTAACAATGTGCGAAGGCCGTGTCTTTTGTGGATCTTGAAGCGGAGGTCGCCTCAGAGGACAAAGACGATGAAGAAGAGAATGAAGATGGTGAAGTTTCATGGATGTATTATTGTACACTATCTAATTTCTTTTCATCCAGATCGATTGTTTCTAGTCTCTGACAACATCGTGGACGACGAGTCCGATGACAATGCCATGCATCCTTCGTCTCCTTTGAAGGATGTTGGTGCTTGGGACATCTTTCGGGAACACCTCACGACAGACATGTCGTTCGAGGACATGCTGAACAAATTACGCACTTATCTCGGCGTCAGATATCGTGAAGAAGATTGGAAGGAGGCGGTGGACTCTTTATTCAGTGGGGACAGCGATATCGATATCGCGTTAGATAACCTTGCGGGCATCAAAGCACACTACATTCCTGTTCTATCAGACAGAACCTCGGTCAGCCCCTCGTCAAGTCGTCCCGTAAATAGTTTTATGAAAGCGGTTGAAGACATTGATAAGCGGTTCGGCCAAGGGGCTGCGAGGCCACCACGTATCATCTCGGATGATCGAGAATGCGATGATCGACAATTGATTGCGCCTAGAAAGCCAGGTAAATGGCTTGTAACAGTACCTGGTATGTGTCTAAATTATTAATCTGTTTGTGTCGCGCTCAGCGAGTTTGCAGCATCAAAGACATCATTTCTTGCGGCGTCCATCCAAGCATTCGGCTTACAAACTTACACTCATCCAACACTCCCCGGACGTTTGTATGTTACCGCACCCAATTCCCTCATCATCTGAGCAGCCTTTCCACTTTCTCATGCTGATTGCCTTCTCCGGTGCACATTCATTTCTGACGATCCGACTCAGCCCACCACCGTGGCCCTTCCTGGATGGTATCGCATGACCCATGGTGCATACAATCGTGATATAGCATATGGGCTATCATATGACGACTCAACGAAGACGGTAAAGTTGTTAGTAGCATCCAGACGACTAGGCGATCCGAGGGATATCGGGAAACTCAGACAGGAGCATCGCCTCCTTGAGCACCCCGCCGGTGTTGATCAATACAGCTACCGAGGTCAAACATACATCCATGGCCTCATGTGCGTTGAGCGGCATCTTACGGATGTCATCAGAATATCCCTCCCTACCGCGCAGGACATTGCCCTCCACAAGGAGTCGAGGTGCGACCCAGAATTCGTCTCTGTCACCATGCATATCTATTCCACTCAGCACTGGATAGAAGGTGACGAGGTGCGGGTCATCTCTGGGACTATGGCAGGGACCTGGGGCATCATACTGACTGTGAAGATCGATGATGGCACGGCATTGGTGGACCTGGCCTATGTCCCAGGGTCAAACAGCGAACTTATCGATATAGATGTACCAGTCTCATTTCCTATCATGGACCTGCGGAGACGTATTCACTCGGGGCATCATGTCCGTGTCTTGGACACAAGTGCAGAGAAATCGGAGTACAAGGGCAAGGAAGGAATAGTTCTTGAAGCTGTCAGTGATACCCTTGTTGTCCTGGATTCAGATACAAAATCTGAGGTGTGGTTGCTCACCTTTGAAAAAGTCAATAGCTGATGCACCAATCTAGTTCGTTGTATCAAGGAACTCTGTCCAGACCAACATCGTCGATCGCGGGTTATCCGCTTCCTTCAGTACCATCACGCAAACATCGACTGCGCTTCCTGACGATCTCAAACCGATGAGAGGTGACGATGTCGTGGTACAAAAAGCGGGGGACCTTCACCTGAAGACAGGGAAAGTAATAGCTGTCGATGCTGCGTCGAATCAGTTGACTTTCCTCGTCTCGGGCACACAAAACGCCTGTCTGACAGTGCCAGTTCCCTGGATCAGTGTGTCTCCTAATACATCTGCCCTGCGATTTTCCCCAGCGCGCGGATATGATGTGGCGGCCGGGGATATCATACGAGTTGTAAGGGGGGCAGCATGGAACCTGTCGGGCACTGTCCTTGATGTTGACCTAAGCAACAACACCTTGACATTCCAAGGTCCCTTTGCAAAGGTACGGACAGCGTCAGTCTCATTCTTTGTTCTCATTTGACTGTGTCCGTCTCAGATCACAATTCCTATCACTCATGCCACCAGAACCAGCTCGGCAGTGGAGCACGACCCCATGAAAAGCTTCATTGGCAAGCAAGTAATGGTTATTCATGGCCGTATGAAATCGCTGCGTGGAACACTGCGCTCTCTCGCACACGATACTTGTCAAGTCGACCTCTTCCAAGGTCAAAGGCAACAACTTCCACGAAGCCATGTCGTCAGGTCAGTCCCATATTTACTGGTCTCGAGCCCCTTCAGTGACAAATTCCGTATTATACGGGCCACCCGACCTCCATAATATCCCGTATGAGACGGGCCAGCTGATCATGGGCCCATGTTGTGTATATTCTCGATGATGACGGATGGGCCGGGACACATATTATTTCCGATGGAGACGGGTGGGCCCATGTATGCCAATGATATATATATCCTTAATGTTGACAGATGGGCCGGGGGAATATGATCATTCATGGAGATGGGTGGGCCCATCTGGGTAATATGTAGAGTAGGATATTATAGACAGCTGGGCTGAAGAGAGATGTAAGCCAAATATTGTTATATAGATGGGCGGGCCGACGTGGGTGTATTACATATATGGGTGGGCCGAGGTAGGGGAATATTACATAGACGGGTGGGCTGACGTAGGGTGTATTCCATATACAGGTGGGCCGACGTGGAATGTATTACATATACGGGTGGGCCGACGAAAGGGATATCAAATAGACCAGTGGGCCGAGGGTGCGATAAAATATTTATTACATAGACAGGTGGGCCGAGGTGGGGTATAATTATATAGACGGGTGGGCCGATGCATGATGTATTATATAGACGGGTGGGCCAACATAGGATGTATTACATAGACGGGTGGGCCTACGTGGGGGATAATACATAGATGGGCGGGCCGACGGGGGTGTATTACATATATGGGTGAGCCTAGATATGTTCCATCAAGACATACAGCTGATGTAGCCACCAGCGAATCAAACACATAGGATACATGTACACTATGAGTGCATATACCTACCATTGACCACCAAATCTAAACCCCTAAGCACAAAAACATGAATCGACCATGTGTGGCATTGACCAATAATCCAGGACTGAAGTGGAAAAACCCCACACCTGAACCCTGGTGTGCAACAAATCCTATTTCTAAGCATGGACACCAGAAGCACAACACTCACAAAAATATATATGTCAAATTTTCAGTGCCAAACCCCAAACTGAGATGTACCAACCCCTGAACCCCGAAACCCGAGACTGCCGGGTCTCGGGTATCGGGTGTCCGGAACTCGGAACTTGGGAGAATTTGGGGAGATCAATACAATTTAATTTACAATTGAGTTGATTGACAACACATTGACTTACCCATGTTTGCAATATATTTTTGTTTAGACATACCGAGTTCCGAATTCCGGACACCCGAACCCCGAAACCCGAGACTGCCGGGTCTCGGGTATCGGGTGTCCGGAACTCGGAACTTGGGACAATTTGGGGAGATCAATTCAATTTGATTCACAATCAAGTTGATTGACAAACACATTGACTTAACTATGTGTGCAATATATTTTTGTTTAGACATACCGAGTTCCAAGTTCCGGACACCCGATACCTGAGACCCGGCAGTCTCGGGTTTCGGGGTTCGGGTGTCCGGAACTCGGAACTCGGTATGTCTAAACATATCAAATGTTAAGTCCCGAGTTTTGAATTTTGGGATTCAGGACTCCGGGTTTCGGGACTCGGCACTCCCGAAACCCGGAAGTTGAAACTTGGGACTTGACATTTGATATGAGACATCTTTCAAAAATGTTTCATTCAACCTTTCATATATTCATACACATTTTACCAACCCCCGAACCCTGGAATTGTGGACTGCCGGGTCTCGGGTTTGGGGTTCGGGGTTCGGAGGTCCGGAACTCGGAACTCAGTATGTGTAAACAAAAATATATTTCAAACATGGGTAAGTCAATGTGTTTGTCAATCAACTCAATTGTAAATCAAATTTTATTGATCTCCCCAAATCTCCCCAAGTTCCGAGTGCCGGGACCCCCGAACCCCGAAACCCGAGACTGCTGGGTCTCGGGGTTCGGGGGTCCTGGAACTCGGAACTTGGTATGTAGAACAAAAATATATTTTAAACATGGGTAAATCAATGTGTTTGTCAATCAACTCAATTGTAAATCAAATTTTATTGATCTCCCCAAATTTCCCGAGTTCCGAGTTCCGGGACCCCCGAACCCCGAGACCCGGCAGTCCACAATTTCGGGGTTCGGGGGTTGGTAAAATGTGTATGGATATATGAAAGGTTGATTGAAACATTTCTGAAAGATGTCTCATATCAAATGTCAAGTCCCGAGTTTTGATTTCCAGGTTTCAGGACTCTGGGTTTCGGGACTCTGGGCTTTGGGACTCAGCACTCTTGAAACCCGGAAATCGAAACTTGGGACTTGACATTTGATATGAGACATCTTTTAAAAATGTTTAAACCAACCCTTCATATATCCATACACATTTTACCAACCCCCGAACCCCGAAATTGTGGACTGCCGGGTTTCAGGGTTCGGGAGTCCCGGAACTCGGAACTTGGAATTTGGTATGTAAGACAACAAAAATATCTTTCAGGGTTCAGGGGTTAGTGAAATGTTTATAGATATACGTAGGTTAATTCAAACATGTCTGAAAAATTTCGTTCATCTCAAATGTCAAATCCTGAGTTCCAGGCTTCGGGACTCAGCACCCAGCACCCAGCAGTCAGGGTTGGGGGTTCGGCACTGAAAATTTGACATTCGGGTGTTCAGGTTTCGGGTGATATCTAAATCAACAACTTCAAGTTCTGCCAAAGCGTGAAACTTGAAACCCAGTGTGCAACATGTTGATTTTTCATTTATATCACACAAATCATCAAGTTCCGAGTGCCGAGGGCTGAGACCTGAAGCCCAAGACCCGAAAATATGTACACAACATGTCCATTTTTCACTCACTGCACAAATCACCGAGTTTCAAGTGCCAAAGCGTGAAACTTGAAACCCAGTGTGCAACATGTCCATTTTTCATGTACATTACACAATTCATTGAGTTCCGAGTGCCAAGTGCCGAAACCCGAAGCCTGAGACCCGAAAATATGTATATAACATTTCCATTTTCACTTGTTGCACAAATCACCGAGTTTCGAGTGCCAAAGCGTGAAACTTGAAACCCAGTGTGCAACATGTTGATTTTTCATTTATATCACACAAATCATCGAGTTCTGAGCACTTTGGTCACCCCCTTTCAGGTACCTCTTAGGTTGAATTATACCTATAAGGGTTTTCACCTAGGGGGTACCTTTCGGGTGGTCTGGCCAATGTTTTCTGGTCTTTCCCCAAGTGCATAGGGTCCAAAATCAAATATGTTGGGCTTGGTCCGTAGATCAAAATAATTTTTCGATGGGAAAGACCACCAGCCAACTTTGGACCACCCATACATTGGGATTTCCCCATGGTGGGGGGTGTCAGGGGTCCTGTTATGACCAAAATTTTGCGCAAAAAAAAGTGAAAATTGTGGTTTTTTTTTTTTCACGGTGCTCTCACCAAGCCAATGTGTCCCACAATGACTATGGGGCTGATATAGAGCGCCACACCAGAGTGCAACCTCCTGAGGCCCTCCTACCACTTCTTTTGCTCATATCAGGAAAACCTTGTAGTGTATGTAGGATTTGTTGGAGTAAGTGTCGTCACAAATGATCTTTGACTATGAAAGAGGGCATATGTGTTTAATATGGATTGGGGGGACGGGAGGGGGGGGTACTCTGGTGCTGCAATACTCCAGGATTTGTTGGAGTAAGTGTTGTTGCAAATGACCTTTGACTGCGAAAGAGGGTACTCTGGTGTTACAATGCTCCAGGATTTGTTGGAGTAAGTGTCGTCACACTCTGGTATTGAAATGCTCCAGGATTTGTTGGAGTAAGTGTCGTCGCACTCCAGTGTTGAAATGCTCCAGGATTTGTTGGGCATATGTGTTTAATATGGATTGGGGGGATGGGAGGGGGGGGGGGGTACTCCGGTGTTGAAATGCTCCAGGATTTGTTGGAGTAAGTGTCGTCGCACTCTGGTATTGAAATGCTCCAGGATTTGTTGGGCATATGTGTTTAATATGGATTGGGGGGACGGGAGGGGGGGGGGGTACTCCGGTGTTGAAATGCTCCAGGATTTGTTGGAGTAAGTGTCGTCGCACTCCAGTGTTGAAATGCTCCAGGATTTGTTGGAGGATTTGTTGGAGGATTTGTTGGAGTAAGTATCGTTGCAAATGATCTTTAACTACGAAAAAGGGTGTTTGTATTTAATATGGGGGGTACTCTGGTGTTGCAATGCTTATGTATCATCACAAATGATATGGATGGCGGGGTACTCGCCAGAGGCATTGGGAAGGACCATGGTAAATGGGAAAGGACCATAATCATATACAGGAAGGACCATAATGAGATATGGGCAGGACCATGGTAAATGGGAAAGGCCCATGATTAATTATGGGAAGGACCACTGAGGATGGGAAAGGCCCATGATCAATTACGGGAAGGACCACAGTGGATGGGAAAGGCCCACAATCAATTATGGGAAGGACCATGGTGGATGGTACACCCCCGTGATCAATTATAGGAAGGACCACAGTGGATGGGAAAGACCCATAATCAAATACGGGAAGGACCACAATGGATGGGAACTGCCCGTAATCAAATACGGGAAGGACCACAGTGGATGGGAAAGGCCCGTAATCAAATACGGGAAGGACCACAGTGGATGGGAAAGGCCCGTAATCAATTACGGGAAGGACCACGATGGATGGGAACTGCCCATGATCAAATACGGGAAGGACCACAGTGGATGGGAATGGCCCGTAATCAAATACGGGAAGGACCACAGTGTATGGGAAAGGCCCGTAATCAAATACGGGAAGGACCACAGTGGATGGGAAAGGCCCATAATCAAATACGGGAAGGACCACAGTGGATGGGAACTGCCCATGATCAAATACGGGAAGGACCACAGTGTATGGGAAAGGCCTGTAATCAAATACGGGAAGGACCACAGTGGATGGGAACTGCCCATGATCAAATATGGGAAGGACCACGATGGATGGGAACTGCCCATGATCAAATACGGGAAGGACCATGGTGAATGGGACAGTCCCATAATCAATTATGGGAAGAACCACAGGATATGAAAAATGATATCTTAGCCTATACTTCCACCTCAATTTTACAACTATGGCACTAATAACAGTCACTCATGTCCTTAGGTATATCTACTGGTCAATACTAGTGCTTGCTTGTTCCAATATTAATCAGCCCATGTGACATGTTATGACTCATGGTATCAGTTGTAGTGGCAAATGGAATAGGGGATATTATATACAGCGACGTTTTTTAGGTGTCGGTTTGGTAGGTGACGAAGGCATAAAACTATCCTCAATGTCATCAATAAAGTCCTCATCCTGATACCTGTACTCATCGGCTAATGCAACCTCTTCGATTGCATCCATTAGTTCATCATCTCCAACCTCATATGCCATATCACCTTCCTCGTCACTCTCTTCCTCCACTCCGACACTCTCGTCATCATCATCATCCTGGAAAAATGATGACTGCACCTGGTCTCGAGCAGCTCGAAGTAAATCCTCATTTGGAGGACCCCAACTCTTGACTGGCCAAGCGCAAGGGATCTCTTGAGCCTTTTTCTTCCAGACGACGCAGATGGACAGAAGTTCCTCTGCGTGGGCCCGGAGGTGAAATGACATCACAAGATCATTGGCTGCCGACAAATCAACATTGGTCATGATATACTGTGATTATACGCACCGGCATCTCTCAGCGCAGTCTGTATGGCATCCCACTCTGCTAACATCCATTCCTGCATCACAGACCGCTCTCTCATCACACGAGTCTCTTCCTCGACGCATCGATCCACTTCAAGCTGTAACCGAATACCGGACCTGGTGGCCTCATCCGATAACCATGCCGGTGGGTGCATACCATCGTCGTCGAGGCCAACATCCTGCCAGATTTCATCGTCGACAGTCGAGTAGAAAGATACCTTCACGAGCAATAGGATGAGGGGGGATAGCAGAAGGGGGAGCTCGCCGCTGATGTATGAGGGACACTAGCTGAGTACATAGGCCGTTATAAGTAGAAACCAGTTTGAGAATTGCGGGTTCTCGCCGTTTGATTGAATGCTGGGTGTTCGCGCGAAGCTTGTGTTCTGTTGAACAATACATGAGAGATGCTGAAAGTAAGGCCAAATATCAATAACGTACCGTTTACTGTTGCTTGATACGACCTCTCTAGCCTCTCCAATTCAAATTTGCGTTGACGGAGACGGTCCCGAATACGAGTTTGTACTGCGCGAGCATTCAAGCGGATGGTAAGGTAGATGTCGTTCTTCATCGTCTTAAGATCGGCCTGTCCTTGCGGTCCAAGGGCAGCTTTACGACGTCGAACGGTATCTGCAATTTTGGCACGTCGGGACCGAGCGTCGGCGAGCTGTAGATTGAACTCCACGACATTAGCAATGCCGCCTACATAAAGCTGCATCTCTAGCTCACGGACAGAAGTCTCGTGAGCGTCCAGTGTCTTCTCCAGCGCAAGGATAGTGGTAATGACCTCCGCCGCCTTGTTCTGGGATTGCCCTATACAATATAATCAGTGAGATGGCGAGAACACTAGTAAAACTCTTACGTGGGATGGGTCGTGTCTGATGAGCAATTTGCGCCTTCCATTGAGCACGAAGTATATCCTCGTCGACGTCTAAGTCCAGTAAACTGTCCAGAGCTGCGTTCTTCTTTGTCTGGCAATGTACCCACCACCGATGGAGCCAATGCCTGTAGCCTTGGATGGATTTGGTGTCCAGGTGGCGAATTTGAACATCGAGGACGAAAAAACGTTGATGGAACTACAGTAGAATTAGAGATATGATATACACCTGAATATATAGACTTACTTACCCCAGAAACGCGTAACGATGGGATGAGTTGCTTGAGAGAACTCCACAATCGTTCGCATCCCTCACCATCAGACAATCCGAAACCCTCGCGCTTCCTAGGGTGGTAGATGATCTGACAGGGCCATTGATGGCCATAGGCATGGAATACCGCAACAGCGAAGGATATGCGTGATAGAGTATTCTCATCGAGAAGTTGCCATTTTCGGCAGCTTCGTTCGAGTTGACATCTGATGTCGTAGAGAAGTCCTACGGTCATCTGAGGGGGCATATGCTTGAACAGCTGGTCCAGAAGAGCGAGCGCGTAGTGTTGCTTTTCTCCTGCTGATGTGAGGTTGGCAAGCCAGAGGACACGGTCATGTCTGCATAGCAGGGCCATCAGGCCTGTGTCGGTAAAAAAACGAGTGCTTGCCTTTTCACGTTTTTCGTCTGCAGCAACAAAGGATTCTCCGCATCCATTCAACACAGACACTGGCACACGCATCCCTTCTTCGTAGCAATCCTCCTCCCCTTCCACTCTTGAGACTCGCGTTCGACGTCTTTCTCCGCGACAACTTTTTACAAAATCTTCCATCGCTTTGACATCGTCGTTCGACAGAAAGAATGTTGGAGTTGGATTAGGAGGGTCGATACTGCTACCACCGCGAGGATTAGTCAAACACTTTTGAGTAAAGCAGGCATCTATGCAAACAATAACGTCTGGGCTGGTATTATCAATTAAAAGCGGTATAATACGAGCTGAGACACAAACTTACATAGAGCGAGCATCTGGTCCATGGCAAACATTTCCTCCGAAACAAAGCAGGCAACGAGAACGAAGGTATTCAGTTGGCTGATCGATGAGTGGGATACGTGCCTGACTCCTCCGAACGTCGGCGATGACAGTAGAAATGTGATTGTGGGCCAAGATGCTCAGCACTCGGTACCAGTGAAAAGCATTGCCGAAACGACGACGCAAGTTATTCTGATGAAAGACTGAGCATCATTGTACGCGAGAGGATTGGAAAGGCTAACCTTGCATGACAACTTGTATCCCATTCCATCTAGAAATGTTTCCACCGCATCGCACCACGCGGTTTGGTTGGGAGACTGGTGTACAAAGAGAAGACGGACGAACTCTAAAACGCGCAAGTCAACCGCGAGTGAGGGAGCGAGAGGAGCGCATGGAAACAGACCGCGACGAAGGAGTTGGAGGGGTGCAGGGAAACAAGGGCATGTGATGATGTTGATGTCTTTCAATGCTGGAGGGTACGTGAGATAGATTGTGGAGAAGAGCAACAAATCACATACCGTCGAAGTGCACACATGCAACTGTAATATTCCGAGTCCTACACCCAGCTTGGCAAACTCCAAGATCTTGCTGAGTTTGTCCTGGCGCGTTGGTATAACGTAACACGGAAGTTTGTTGGATATATGATAGGTATGGCACAAGGAGAGACGGAATAATGTCTTGTGACCATCTGCGCCACTGGTTGGCCCTTTTCTGCGAGCTGGTCAGACGATGGCCGATAGGATCGTTGGAGAAGTGTAAGGAGTCGCTGAAGAGGACCTCATCAGTAATATCAATATCTTCTTGTGTTACCGGTGTCCTGGGCGCAGACGACGGACGGCAGAAGTTTTGCTGCGTGAGGCGCTGGCGTCCGGGCAAGACCAACACGGGAGGCGGGGCAGGGAGATATAGGTTGAGCTGTCTAGTCTGACGAGGACGTCGCCATGCCCTGTTCATCCAAGGCTCACAGGTAATAGTGATCGGTGGCGGAATTGAAGGGCATTCTTCCTGCATGAGGGATGCCACCTTGGAGGTTGATGGTTCATGACGGCGGGGCTTCGGACGACGAACAGCCATAATAAACACCGTTGACTCGAAGTCACACGGAAGGCCACCAACAACGCGCAGTCAGTTGGAGGAACTATCCACGGGCGCGCAGTCCGGGTCAGTGCAAAGGAGAACAGGTCTGAGGGCGATTAGTACTGGGGATATAATTGACTGGCAGACTCCTGGAGTTAATCAGGGTGACGATAACGTCAAATTAATGAAAGAAAAACGTACTCAATAACGTAGCGGATGCTTTCCCGTCTTCTGCCATAAGTATCGTACTGTAGGTATTAGTGTAAACGTAAGCAGAGAAATTAATCCCATTTCGCGTGAGCGAATGAATAATAGCTATGGCAAAAATTGATAGAAAATACAACAGCAGGACGACATGGGTCGCTAGCTATGACTTGGGAGTAGGATGCCTACAAAAACACATCAGATCGGAGTTGACAGGATGAAGCACTCACCTTGTCACTAAATTGGGACTAGGGGACAGTGCAACGTATGCTGAGCCTACTAACATAAAGTAAAACCTTATCTGACAGTGCGTTATACTGAGATCAACAAGTAATGGAAAATAGTACAATTTGACATTTATACTAGTAGTGTAGAACGAAAGGGAATAAATGCTTAGTACGAAAATGCTGCAATATACGATTGATCACAAAGGGATGGAATGGGGAACGATGGGGGGCCTGCCAAAATGACGAAAGAATGTCTGCACATAAAAAGCGGTCACAGTATGCATGACTTCCCAACACTTGGTATCCGTGAAGC